>JABFPM010002111.1:0-17663 GCA_022817325.1 Idris sp. 1 HC-2018 | reverse complement strand
CAAAGCAAACTGAAGAAGTTTACAAGAAAGAAAGGTTTGCTTTAAAACAGACGTACTGACCTGAAGAGAGTTTTGAACAAAAAGAATGCGCAATAAGTTCGGCCATATTCATTTTGGTTAGAGCAGATTTAAAGGTAAAATTGAATTCAGCAAAACAAAAGACAAATCGTTAGCTTGTTGTTAATGTATACATTATTTGTAAGAAAAGGTGACAAATATATTTATACTGAGACTAAAATAAAAAATAAAAGAAAAGCCAAAAAAGTATATAAACAGCTCGAAGAAATAAAAAAGCTGTGTTACATAAGAAACCTCTGAATATTTTAATAAAACAAATACTTATTCAGACAGAATTAAAATAGAATCCCGATGAATTATTGACTAGTGCATATTATTGTAATAAAAATGTGATTACGCAATCCGAAAAAAGTCAACAGAATAAAGTGATGTATGCATTGACGAGAATCAGTGATAAGTAAAAAGTTGTGTATAATAAAAGAGGGGAGCGACCGCATCCTTTTTTGGTACTTAACATAGGTGGACCGAGCAGTTTGGTGGTGATGCCCCGAGGGACACCGGAGCTCAGACTACAAACTGGGGAGAGCTGTTTTTTTGGCATGGCATATGAATGACTTGTCTTCGTGATACACAGGGGCTTTGGTAAAAGGGTTTCCATTATAAACTCGAACGTGGAATTATTCATTTATCTTATTGTAATAATTTATAATCATCTAAAAAATGATAATCAAAAACTATGGTTCTATTTTCTGCAAATTTTGTCCAGGTCACTGACTGATTTAATTTAAAATTTGATCACAAAGCTGGGTCCAGCTCTGCTGATAAATCGTCGTAATTTTGGAGCTTCTTTTGCCGGGCATAATTAGGGTGTTAGAGCGACACGCTCGATCGCAAAAAGTTTCGGCGAATGGCAGACTGCCATGTGCGCGGGAGCTGTTGGTCCGGTTTCTTAATTATTTTTGGCACCGACCAACACAGTCTTAGGAAGCTAATTAGAAGAATCTGTTATCTTATTATGACACGTTTGCTCGCGCATACGATCGTTTATAATAACGTCAGACTCTCGGCTCTCGTTATTTTTCCGCACACAGTTTTCGACAAACATATCCCAAACGAATTGTTCTGCAAAGTTAATAATTCTGCAATTTTTGTTTCACAAAGGAATTAATAATAATTTTGTGCATTACATTTGCAAAAGGGACTTTCTTTTCCCAAGAGAACCTTTCAGTAGTTCAATTTGGTATCTCCGAATGAAGCAAATCCTTCTTTATTGAAAAATCGACCTTAGCTTGGCATTTAACGTTCGGAAATACTCGGGCGATTGCAGAGTCTAACTGAATTAAAGATGCAAATAACAGAGCTTGCTTCTTCTTACCAAGATTGAACGGATCCGATCTTGGACAAACTTCCTGTCGCTTATTAAGCTGTTAATACCTCCGCAAACAGCGAGTACTCAGTTAATTACCGACAGATGATATCTTTTCTCTTTTATCACCGTCGTGAAATCTGTCTAAATTTAAGTGATTTTTACTTTAAAAAGTGTGTTAATATACTTATACAAAAAAACGACTGTTAAAATTTCGCGCTGCAATCTCGTCGGACCACTTGTCCAAAACGGTCCAAAATTGCATTCTCCTCAAGTGCAGAGCTCTCGACTGCCAACAACCCGGATCCTTTTCCATTTCGAGCACCATAGATCGTTCGCTCATTCACGCGCGATCTTTCCCTCGGAACTAATCTCCTCAAGAACTCTCGCTCTCTTGTCGCTCACTTCTTTCACCCTCTGCTTCTCTGACCGCAGTGTACATATATATAACAGTTCCTTTTTACCGGATCCACGCATCTCGGTGCATCTGCGACCGAAATTTCTCTTTCGTAATTCGGTTTGGGTTTATTACCCCAAGATAACCCCGACTTGTGACCTTTCTTATCGCAAATACCTCTGCTTCAAGTAGCAACTAACGAGCTTGCGTTGGCCACTTGTGAGTTGCAGACAACTTTTTTTGAAAGCTGATTTTGACACCCTGTGAATTTCAATAGTGGTCTGCAGTTTTAGAATTCTGCTTTTGCAAAATGTTATTTCGTTCTTGGATTATTTTTTATTTCAAATAAACTTTACTGTTTTCCAGTTTTTGATTTTTATAAATGTTATATTTCTTCATCCTTCAAATTAAACACAATTTATAACATCATTTTGAAACTTTGAGTATTGTTTTTCTACAGATTTTAATAAACGTGTTGGATAATAATCAATACATAAAGTACCTTAAAATATCTTGTGTTAAAATTTTATTAGGGGCAGAGTTTATTTTTTTTAATTTTCTTTTCTTCACTTTTTGTTCATGCGGAAAAAGAGGATGGCCCTTAGTTTGACGTTGACAATAATTGAGTATAACTATGCCAACGTGTTGAGACATAAAAAATACCACAGGTGACTGATTAATTAGCTGATTTAAGATGAGTCTTGTCATATTTACTTCAAAAAGAAATGATACTAATGATTCTCAACGTGGATTTTGTACGCAATTAATTAACATTTTTTTTTCAAATTAAGCTTTATACACTGTTAGACCCACTCTTGTCCGGCAAAATTACTGTCACAAAATATTTTAATAAAAAGTTATATTATGTATACTCTGACTACAAAATTCGAGTAGGCTTCCACACGTGAATCGCAAATATAAGCTGCACATCAAGCGTGACGTTGCAATGCCAATTTAGTCCGCCCCACTTGTTCGAATAATCTAATAACTTTTATCTCGTTTCGCGCAAATCTTGTTTTGTCTTTGCGATTAATTCAATTTGATAATTAAATTGCTGATTTTAAGTTTAAACTTTTGTCTTTTTAATCCAAGTGTAAACAATAGTGTACAAATTATTATTAATTATGTAAATTATTTATTAAGAAGTTTTGTGAGAACAACTTTTTTAACTTTGTTCTTTAATGTGTGCATTAGAGTAATAAATTCGTGTAAAAGTAAAATCGCGATTTCAATCGACATGACTCATTACGAGTTTTTTGTTCTTTCCAGCACTGACTTTTGCTTGAAGTGAGAAAATATCTTAATCGTTTAAACAGAAAAACAGCAGAGTAGGGTGCTAGCGCACACGCCATTGCGTGTTATAGGCAATGGTATATATTCCGTGGAATTTCAAAGCTAGTCATTTTATTTTAGTGGCGAAACGTGTGAGCGACAAAATCACGCTGCCAACAAGCACATCTGACAGCGTCAACCGACGCAAATGTTGTGCAAAAATCCGAACACGTAGTTGTTATATCGGCAAAACGCCGATATGTTTTATCGGCCATAATACCAACGGCTTTTTCTCACATCAAATAAAAGATAAAAACTTCTTCCTTTTTATCAAAGTTTTTAGTTTTTTTCAATATATTTTTTGGACGAGAATTGAAGGGTTTTTTCTTCGTATAATATTTACAAGAAAAATAATGAAAGACGATTTTTATTCACTGCAACGTCGAAAGTAATTATACAATTTTGTACAACAAGAATCGAATTAAACAAAACAATGTCATTTTCTCAGTCAGAATTCAATTAATTTCCGCGAGGTTTATTAGTTTCCTTGGTCTTGTCTCAATATCGTTGCTTTACTTAGTTTTCTTGATTATCTTAGTTTATTAAGTTTTGTTACGATCTCATTACTTTTCTTTCTTTTAGCTACAATCGAGTTATTTTGCCTAATTTTGTCAGACTTAAGTGTATTTTGATTTTTCCAAATATTCGTACCACAGCACAAAACCGAAAAATTGTATAATTAAGTTAATAATTAATCATTAATTTTACAATGAATGAATAATGTTAAAATATGTTATTTGATTTTTTATGATTGCTATTAGTTGCAAGAATATTTTTATTAATACAGAATTTTCTTTTCATTTGCCAAAAGGTCATAATGATGAATTTTTATTTAGCGTTTTTACAATAGAACATTTTTTTTATTAATTTGTGAAATAAATATGATGTTTATTTCTTGAAATCTTGTGAATGTACACAATAAAGTGATCTTTATTATATTATGAATTCCAAAAGTTTTTATTTATTTGATTTTACTTGATAAATAAATTTTACACAATAAATGAAACAATTTTTAAAATGTTCTAACTTGATTATTATAGTTATTCTGAGAATATGCAGTATTCAGATTAAATATATTATAATTGGTTGTTGATTACATCTTACAATTAAATTGTAACTGTATTTTTGTTACACATAATTAATTATGATAAAAAATTTACGAAAAACTGGAAAAAGAATGTTTTATTGTATTTTGCATTTTTACATATTTTATGATGAAACTTTTGTAAAATGATTTTTTTGCACCAATTCACCTGAACTTCATTCTTTTATAGTTAAATTATACTTTTTATTAATTGTATTCACAATTTAAAAAATAATACAAAATTGTATATATTAAAATAAATCTGATATATATTAAAATTCGACCATCAACATTGAAAATTGTAAATTAGCTTAAACTCTAATATTCATTTGAAAAGTTACAACAAAAATTGTCTGAAATAATATTATTGTATAGCGATTTAAAAAAAATTGCCTTCCCGTGTTGCTCTTTGAAATAGACTAACACAAATAAATTGAATCAATTTTTGAAACAATAATTATTTCATTTCGACTCGGATTTGCCCGACGAATTCAATACCAATCAATGTATAATTCACGTTTAAAATTTGTTCTACATCAATCGCTCCATTTTAATCATTTTTTTCCTCTCCCCTGTCGTTTTTTTTGTTTCTCTCTGTTGCAACACGCTGGCGACGTGTACACAAAAATGATTTGTGTCCGGCATTGTTATTAACGATTGCAGGGGATGGTAAATCGATACGCGCATAAAGCAATCAACAATGTTGTAAAACAGTGGCGGAATAAAGCCCGACGAGAAAAAACAACGCGGGCGAAACAACAGTAAAAAAAAGATCACATGCGACAGGGATGAGTCTAAGCGTTTCCGCGAACAAAAAAGAAACGGCTGGAGGGGGAGAACAAAATATTAACTGCGGCGTACACGTGCACTGCATGACGATAAAATTGACGGTGCTATCGTGAGTTTAATCGCGGACTGTAAGTGTTGACGGGGCGTACACAAATGCTGCACTATTAACACTATTTTTCTCGTCGCTTCCCTTTATTTCATGTCACAAACGCCGCGATATTACCTCGCACAAATTTACAGACCGAGACAATTCTGTGGTTAAAATAATCGCAAATGTTTTTTTTGGCTGGCAAATGAATACATTTACAAAGTCAACAAGTTTAAAATTAAATTTCAAATTTTGTTGCTACTTGAAATTTTTAAAAACTTGTGAAACAATAATCTATTGTAAATTTTTATACTTGAAATATGGATTTGTAAATCTTGTAGTTTGTGGAAAAATAAAACGTACAAACAGTTAACATGATTAAGTCTATTAAGACTATTGTAAAACTGATTTATCAATTTTGTTGCTTTACTTACGCCGATCAGATTTACCACTTCTTTATTGCACTTGTGCCAACGTCATTTGGAACATAGCCTCAATTTTATCAATTTCATTAGAGTTGCTTTTACTCATAACATTTAATTCGCTTCATATTTTCTTTTATTATTATTATTAGTTTTGGAAATATTATTATAACAGAAAATAAGGCTAGTTCATTTTAAATTGTCTTTTTTTTCGTGATACAATAAATGTCTTTCTTATATTGATATCATCGTCTATGAACTTGTTTTCAATGACAGATTTTTCCAACAAATAAGCGAAAATCAATGACTAGTCGATAAAATTATTTTATCAGAAAACATAATATGTCAATAAAACTTTTGTCGTATTCACTTATAGAAAGTTTATTGTACAGCATTTGATTAGCAATCTCAAAATAAAAAGTATTTTCAATAACAAAAAAGTTTAAAATGTATAACCTTTTTTCCTCTTAAATAATCAATTTTACATGTAAGTTAATTTTCAATTAAATAAATAATTTAGTTTCCACAAAAATATTAAATTTTCCTTGTTATCAAAGCAGCTTTTTATCTGTTTGTTAAACAAATTATTGACTTTTGTTTTGTCTGTGAAGTCGTTCGTGCGCATTTAACATACAAAATGCACAGTCAAGTCGTGCCGAATCGCACAATTTACAAAATCGGCAGAACTCTGCTGGCTGCGGTGACGTTAATGTCGAACGAGTCAAAATTTCGACTCGGAAAGTGCGCATAACAATAACCATTTGATTTGCGATGACCCACATTTGACTTTGAACCGCGCTCATACGTGCGACGGTTAACCGCGTCGTTAACCTCATGGATTGTCACTCCAAAAGCTAATATTCGCCCCCCTCTCCCCTGCAAAAATTCAATTTATGATAATTACGTTTCTTGCCCGCGCGCGACCGAATAATTTAGACATCACGCCCCAAGTTTGTCCCATTATCCCATCAAAAGTTGTAGCTTGTTAGTCGCAAACGAGCAAAGTGGGTAGCTTGTCGAATGGCTCGAAAAACAAAATTTTTTATTGTTCTTTTATTAGCTCCATTATTGGAAAACAAGTAAAAAATTATTTCTGAAAAATACACTATGTATTGCTCAGTAATTTGTAGAATAATATCAAATATTTAATGTCAATTTAGAATTGAAAATCAATTGGATTTTTACTCGTTTTCAATATACAAAATATATACTTCATTATTATGTTTTGATTATTTATTTACTATGAATTATTTATTTCAAGTAAAATTTTCAACTATTATTTGGATAATTAGGTATTGAAATATTGGTGTATTTCATGGAATATAAAATAATTATCAAATGTTTCTGTGGTTTAGAGACAACAAAGGTAACTCCGTTTCAAAATCACTAAAATTAATATTTCATTTAGTATCTTGGATCAATCTGTTTTAATCATGTCAAATTACGTTCATTGCAAATCATTAAGTATTACCACAATTCAGTTGTTTTTAAGGATTTTATATAAATTTTTTAATGAAGAATTGCTGAATGATGAAAAAGAAAAAACAGACATTTTTTTCACAAATGGTATTACCTGTCTTTGCTTTTGAGCCATAGATTTATGAATACAATTTAAGCTTAAAAAAGTATTAAGAAGAGACTCCAGTGAATTGTCAACTACAAAGTCATGGAGCTATTGGTACTTTTATATTTTTTTTATGTGGAAAATGACTACGCAAACTAAATTCTAATTAAGCTGGTATTTTTATAGGTTAGGTATAATATTTTTTAAATCTGCTGGAAATTCTTTAATTCTATGCGAAAGATTGTTGGAAATCATGAGAACAGCTTCAGAAAAAAGTTCAGCAGAAAATATTAATAACTAAAAGAGCAGTTACGTTTTGAAGATTGATGTTTTGTTCCGTTTTACTGTATAAAATTTTATGAATATGTTTAAAACTCAAATTTCATCAATTCTTTTGCATTTATTCGATGAAAGAATATTTCTTATATGCTATTTACATCATTAGTTACTTGTAAAAATTATTTTTCTTAAAATTTTTGATTTCAAGATAAAAATGTACAACTAAATAATTTGACAAAAAAAAAAAAAAAAAAAAAAAAAAAAACTAATCACTTGGACCAAATTTAGAATGCTTAATCGGCCGAAAAAAATATACATAAGTAGCTACAGTTACATAATTTTTTATAAATTCCTTCATAAAGTTAGAAATTTACTGGATCTTTCCCTTAAAATGATTAGAACGTGAGAAAAAATTCTTATACATTTTTATTGATCATTCTATTATATAACCTGATCATTTAATCCTAATATATTTAAATAACTTTCGTAAAAAAAGTTATTGCATCAGGACCAACTCGTAAAGATGATCCGAAATACCGGAATGTTTGTATTCACGTGAATGGGAATCATGAGAGACGAAACAAGAGAGTTAAATGGAGTTTCAGGGGGGAGTTTTAGAAAGATGTGTCTGTCGGTTCGGTGGGATGCGACATTAAACGACGTTGCGACATTCCGGGCTCTCCAACTTTCGTCTCGTAAATACGTAATTTGGCGGAATCCAGACTCGACCTGCGACGAGTTGTCTCTCTGTCTTTCTCTGTTGGTCCCGCGGGAAGTTGCCACCTGGAAATGCGTAGCGCGTGACACGCTCGAATTTTGTGTTCCGCAAATTTCACATTGGAGAAAATTTCACGTCGCATGATTTGCGACACGCGCTCCTCAGAAAAGGAACCAAACAAAGAGGGAATTTTTTCGCGTTTGTCTTTTTATATGCGCTCATGACGTCTATCTTATTTGTCGACGCCGCGGGATTAAGATATCAGACGCGCGTTTTCCACTTTTCGGAGTATGAGCCAGACGCGATTTCGATTCCCAACAAAAATGCTTGTGCCAGCGTTTACTTTTCTCGCAGGAATTTTTACGATTAAGTTTTACCTCATTCTTTTATTCTTTTTTTTTTTTTTTTTGTCAAACAACTTTTATGCTGAATTGTTTTAAATTTGAATTTTGCCGATAATAAATTGAATTTTAGTGAAAATATGACAGTTCAAACTAAAAAAAACCTCACAATTGAAAGTTAAAAAAAATAAATAAATAAAAGCAAGTGAAAAATGATGAAAATTTGATTTACAAAGTGCAATAAAGTACAATTTTAATGTCCAAATACAAGAGTTGTCAAAAAGTGAATAAAAAAATTTGCATTTGTCATTTTTTCTGCATAGAAAGAAATGCTTTTAAAAATAATAGAATATTTATTGAACCAACTTTTTGTACAAATTATCAATGAGGTGCTGTTTTTTTAATATAATATCGCAAATGAAGATGGATACAGTATTTAATTGCTTTTAACTGAAAATCAAAGTAATAAATAAAACAGTTTAAAATGACTTTCAATTTTTGTTCACACATTTATTGTTTTTTTTTGTTATAAAATCATTTAATCAAGAATAACAAATTCCATCAAAATTGATCATATAAGGCGAAATGAACTCGGCTTGAGTTATAAATGTCATATAAATGTTACAACTATATAAACAGATACCTTGTATGCAGTACGTTGTCGTTATACTAAGCCTAGTGCCAATATTGGAGACTGGCATATGTCCACACATTTGAAGGGGAAACACATTTTCCCATCTTTATTTATATGTACTTAAATTGAACATTTGATACACTTAAATGGAACGCACGTACTACATCTTTTTTTTGCTGTTTTTAATATTTCAGTTGATTACAAATTTAATGGGCGACGCATAAATCACAAAAATAGATTAAATGCAAGCCATAAATTAATGTGATTTGTTTTCTCTTGTTACAGGTAAGTTGATTTTCTGCATTCAATGGTTGTTGAAGGCGTTCCAAACTAGTTGTAAGTAACGTTAAATTAATTTATAGCCAAGTTAGATTCAAATTCTAATTATTATTAAGTAATTGCTTTTCATTAAAACTAACATTTCATCCTGAAAAACCGTAAACTAATTAGTTTCTTTAATTATATTTAGAATATATCAATTACTTTTTCTAATGAGACGTGAAAAATTAAATGTGTTCGATGTCTTTATTCGGTGTACTTTTGGTATAATATGTTTGGAGTGAAAAAAAACAAAAATTTTTTGTTGACAATTTCCCCTTCGAAACACATAAACTCTGCTGGAAACATTTTTATAGAATGCATATTTCTCGAGACATTTCAATTAAAATGAATCAAGCTGAATGTTCATCCATAAAATATTGTAAATTGTGAACTTTTTCGCATATTCGTTTGCGTGATGATATGAAATTTGAAATTCTCACGACAAGGTGTTAAATTTCAAAGCCATGTTTGTGCCGAAATAAGGCAGATTGGGTGTATTCATAACTTTGCGAATGACGCGAAAAAATTGCGCCATTTGGAATGTCATTGTTTTGTTGCGATAAAAAAAATCATACAGCGACAGAATGAATGACAATTCGATTTTTGCAATAACAATAATCAACTGGCAAGTTTATGAAAAGTGACGAATTATAAATAGTCAGTGGAAAGCAGAAAATTGATGGACAGAAAAAAAAATTACAAAATGAATAAATGTGATTGATAACAGTACATGAAATAATATAATTAGGTTTTTTTCAATTAAATAAAAAAAAAAGAAATACATTGTAAAATTTTCTATCAATCAACTAGTCTTTTTTTCCATTTTTTATCTTTATTTTCCTAAAAAAAAGTCATGGTTGGTTGAAACATTTTGAAAATTACATTTTGACACACTTTTCAAATGGAAAAATATTTGTTCGGAAAAATTGTCCGTCAATTTTACGTGAACAAAGTAATGTTTTTTTTATTTCTTTACAAAAATTAAAATTAATGTAAAGGTTATTCGAAAAATTCAATACAAAAATTACAAAAATGTTATCAATCCTTTTAAATTCAGTTGAAATATTTGTAAAATTACAAATTTCACTTTATTTTTCAATATGATAAAAAATTCAATTACAAAAAATTTGATTGATGTGTATATTTAAAAATTGAAATATAATTTATTGCAGTTTATATATATTCAAAAATATTTCAATCCACTAATTTGACAGAATACATGCAGCTGGTCATTTTTTAATAATTGCTGCATAAATTATGATTGCACTTGTACTGCTCGCAGAGCTTGAATTATCCGTCTGCAAAGATGTGCTTTTTTCCTTCTTTTCATTTTTTTGTTTTTTGTTTTTAGCTCGACAACAAAAGCCCTTCAAGCTGGACTCCGAGAGTCTCTGTGTTAACTTTTGTCACGTCGATCGCCGCGTGTGTGTTTTAATCTGCGCAGCATGTATGATTGGCAGACGAGGTCGGGCTTTTAATTTAAGGGCAGATGTATTCACGGAGGAATTAACGACGCAGTTGCTTGGCGACATGAATTTGAAATTTTTCAATCTTGCGTTGGCGCACAAATAATCGCCATTTCAAAAGCTCCTCTTTCAATTTTGGCTGCGCAAAGTTGTTTGTCCAGCGGACACTCTGTAACTTTGTATTGGAGTAATCGAGAAATATGAAAATTTTTGATGTGTCAAAATTTATATGAACAACTTTTTCAGTTAAGTGAAACAAAATATTTGATTATAAGTTTTTGACATGTTCAAATACTAATTAAATAATTCAAAATTTTGTCAAATTATTCACATCAAATGAAGACACGTTTCTGTAAACATGCCCAGTAAAAGCCGTTAATTTAGGAACTCTCTGTTTGCCAACACAGTATATGAAAGTAACATTTCATCAATATCGACATTATCAATTAGAATGTTATACAAATTCTATTGCGCATGCACATGTAATACACCGTGTACATTATTTGTACAAAAGTTGACCTAGAATAATCAATTTTTAATTTGACTGTACAAATTAATAATTTTGGTTGATGACAAATTCCCTCAAGTAATTTGTCTCTTACACCCTTCAAATTTGTCTTGCACTAAGCTCGAAGTGACCTTTTTGCGGCTCAAGCCATTTGACATAAAAACTGACAGCGGTGATAACTGTGTCGAAATAAATTCGTCTTAGGCTGCGAGATAAAATCGGAAAAGGGTACAAGCTCAAGGGTTGCCGGAGACGAATGGGGTAATTATTACGGTATGCTATCGCGCAGGGCGTGTGTGTGCTGATAGTACGCTTCACCGAATTTGCCGAGGTTTGCACATTCTGAGAATATAATTCCTTGTTTTGTTGTGTTTGCCGTGTCGCTTTTCCTAATTGAAATTCAAAAGTTTCCTCAAGTTATTATAAACCACTTGCAAACTCATTTTTTTGATCCAAAATAATTAATTGGTACAAAAATTTAATTATCAATTTAAAAATAATATTTTACGTGTACTTACACGATAAAAAAATCATATACATATATTTATCCTTTTTTCATAGTGGTCATGTACGTTTTATTAGTCAAATATCACAATTGTGAAAATGTTTATTGTTTCGTGCCTCCTCTTAAGGTTTTCAACCTTTTCGTAACCGGTGTTGCTTTAAAGCAACATATTTAATTTGTGATGTTTTGTTATTAAAAGTAATAATTATTGTTTTAACGTTTGCTACTTATTTAGGTGAAAATAGACTTTATACAACATCTGTAAATATTTTCATCCCTTAAAATATAAAATATGAAATATAAGGAAAAAACTGGAAGATCGTTTTTTGTCATTTTTGTGTTATTAATAGAAAGTAATTTCCGAGTTCATGTACACAAATCAATTTTTCAAGCTAAAACATAATTCGGAATGGAAAGGGTTGAGGGTGTTCCATACACAATTCGGGATTGTTTTGTTTCTGAACAACTTTTCCGAATTCATCAGACAGACCAATAGAATTTAGAAAACCAAAGCGTATATGCGAAATATCATAATGGAAAGTCCGCTTCTTTGGGATGAGTGCAAATAATATTCACCCTTGCTATACAATTGGCAGTTTAATGTTGCGGCAAACTTTTCTAACAGCTGGCGTAATTACATGTCGATCAAGAAGTAACCAGGGAGCCAAATGCCCATGACAAGCAACGTCTGGTGAGATTGTTCGCTTGCCGGGCGCCGGCAACAAACTTTCTCCCCAATGTCGGTTCATAATAAAATATCAACGTGTATCAAAATCAAACAACTTTCCGTGTTATCCCCGGGTTTGCATGCAAAATTGAAAACCCGCAAACTTTGGCTTGCTCTTGTACTTATTTTCCAATTTCACTCTTTTTTTTACTGTCAAAGAATAATGATCAAAGATAAATTATTTATAGGCAATTATTTTATAGACGAATAAAGTATATCGAGTTTTTCCCCCATTGATCATTTCTGTTGTTATTTAAATCTACGATAAATAATTCGGACACAAAAAATTCGTATTTGATATGAAGCTATTTCACCTCGATGATTTTAGCTTTCCAAACTTAAGAGACGAGTTTCGCCAATCTGGCGCACCCGGTATCTTTAAAGTTGAATAGAGCTACTGCTGCAATTGAAAAAAAGCTGGATCATCCAAAGGATTAAGAGTTTCTTCCCATGTGGAAATGACGATGTAATACCGACATTAGCAATCGGGCCAATATCGGCCCATTTAATATGACAATATCGCGCCAATATTGACTGTCAACATTGACTGGTCAACTTCGGTATCTAATATTGGCACAATATTGGCACAATATAGGGATTCAAGATCGAGCCGATATTGTAGCAAAATATCTAGCCATTATTGTCTATCCGTGAAAACAAACTTGCGTGCAACACGCATAATTTGTTTAAAAAATAAATATCACAATAATGTTGTTTGTTGACTTTGTCGATTTGTTCTGTGCACGTGTCCAGTCATGTAGAATTAATCCGAAAATAAAGAAGAAATTAAAGGTTTGCCTTGTCAAGAGGCCTCTTGGCAAGAGCACCTGATTGGCAGATACCACTTATTGGATAAGTGTAAGGTAAATGAGACCCCAATATCAGACCAATATTGGACCCCTATATCGGGCCAATATTATCTACCAATATTGGCCGGATATTGTGCCAATATTGGATACCGAAATTGACCATTCAATGTTGACAATCAATATTGGCCCAATATTGGGGTCTAATATTGGCACAATATGGGTAGACAATATCGGGCCGAAGAAAAACGTTATTACATCACAATATCGGTGACGAAAGTCGGCGGCCGATGGGAAATTTCCACATGTGTTTAAAAATGTAACGCGGAGAAGTGTATTTTTTGTCGGTTACAAATTTACCAAAACAGATTTCACATTTGTTTTTGAAGCAAGACATAAAATATTTAAATGAATTAAAGATAGTAATGTTTAGCCGCAGCAGAAATTAATTTTCAAACTATAATTTGCCCTAAACAAACTCTAATCAAAAATATATTTGAAGCCCGCAAAACTTTGTAATTAGATTAGCCGCGTCAATCAGGCAAATGACAAAATAAACATATTTCAGTCTTAATTAATGGAATATTTCGGCTGAGTTGAGTAATTTTGCGTATCATAGTTTTCGTTTTGGGTACACGCGCTCCGCGAAAACTTGCCGGCACGCATGACAAACGCTGACAAGGGGCCGCTTTTGCCTAAGCAGAGGTTAATTTATACAGCAATCAAGTATACGCGCCGCTTGGCCTTTGTGTGCTCCTCTTTCCGTACTCGTTGTCCTTGTTTCTCGTTTGGCTTTGTTCGTTTGCCGTCTCTCTCGGTGAAACGAGTGCACTTGCGACGCTCGCGTGGGACCAACGACACCTGCGACGCGTCTCACGTAGCCCGAGTTCTGCGCGCGTACTTATGAATACGATTACGATGAGGTTTATGGACATTGCCAACATTACGCTGCAGCATTTTGCGGTGCCATTTTGTGTAATGATTTGTTTCCGTCGGCAAAATATTAGGAAATATTAAAATAATAACACTTAACGCGAGTTAATTAGCAAAATAAAATAACAATGTACAAGTTTTATTTTTTTATAACAATAGTGTTATTTTTAGAGTTGAAAAAATATAATTTTCAGAGTTAAATAGGCTAAATACTATTTGTTCTCATAAAATGCCGAACAATAACGGAGATAATATTAAATGGGCATAAAGTACGGGGGAAAAAATGATTTGCGCGCAAACATAACTGTTGTACGATAAAATATCGTTTACAATAAAACGAGCAAATCCACACGCACTTATTATCAGAAACGCGTTCTACTTCATAAAAGCCATTCACATTTTTGTAAATGATTTACAAAACTGACATAAAAGTCGGAGATATGAGCGCCCGCACCTTCGACAATAATAACTTGAAATGAAAAATGCACACTAGATTTTCATTGCGGTATTCATGCATCGAATTTTGAACAAATAATAAATGCAATTAAGTCGCTCCGGCAATTTTGTTCGACGGCATAATTCACACAGTCGAACTAATTTTCGTTGCGACAATAAAAATTTGGCAGAAATAAACGGTAAAAATAATTATAACATTCTAGACAAAGTTTCAATTACAAGTGTTTTTGACCCTGAACAAGAAATTTAAAATTGTATTTTCTACTTTGACTTTTGTTGTTCTTATTAACATTTATTTGTAAACTGGGTATTTATTTTTAGCTTGCATTAAAAAATGATTGATCTGATTTTTGGAATCATACTTCATTAGCTGGATATTATTATTGTCAATTTGAACGAGACATTAAAGTGAAATCCAAAATGTTTCGCTGAAAACCAAAACTGATCAAAACTCAATTTACTCGGAAATAAAGTAAAAATTCACAATTTACTTTCGATAGAGTCCGAATTCGCGAAAAATAACGATTGCGTAATAACTGGGGCGCATAAGCACGCAATTTTTGCTAGATAACATGCTATAACGGAAATTGATTTGAAATCACGAGAAACAAAGTATTGCCGAAACTTTTGCTGTCACGGTAATTTAGTCAATTGCGTGGTCAATAACTCGTTCAGAAAAAAAGCCACTGCAAAACAATGCCAAATGATCTTTGTACGAGTTTCTGGCACAAATCGTTTGTAAATTTCAAGACGTTGCAAATTTAACGAGCAGAAAAGAAATGTTGTTAATTTTTTCTGCAATCATTTAACAACAAAGATTGAAAATTTTTGTAATATAACATTTAAAGTAAAATAGTAGTACAACTTTGCTGTTAAAAATGTTTACGATATCGCTATTTTTTAAAATTAATATAGTTTTCGTCAAAGGTGTAACGATAATACAAATTTTATGTTACAAATTTTGTAAATAACACTTTGCCGACTGGATAAAAAGTCAATCGAGTTGCAAGACTGCATTGGCAATGCGTCAACGTTTCAAACTAAACGACGAGCTCAAAGAGTTTTTTATCCACGATAATCGTAAGGCAAACTCATACGTCAACTCGTGCATCAATATATACACACATTCACTGTGAAAGCACAAAGTGTAAAGTGCCTTTATGTACAATCTTATATGTGTAAATAAATGAAAAGAAATTTATATATATGTGTGTGTGTGTGTGTGTGTGTGTGTATGTGAGCATGAATAATAAATCAGATCAAAATTATTTTAAATAAATTGTAAGCCGGAAATAGAATATTATATAAAATGTCTATCACCGGCGTACTTTTAATAAAATGTTTATTTACGAGTAATTAGTCTTTTCGTATAAATTTGATGGCCGATAATTACGGCCCGTTAAACGCTAATTTGCCTCACTTTTCAATTATCGTATACTTTTGCAAATGACATTTTACGTTTCAAATCGTTAACTAGCGACAGAAAATATTTGATTATTTAATTTTCCACGGTTATTTCAATTTAAATTTTAGGTACCGGCTTTGTATGAGATTGCTTTCCAAACCATATTACCGATCTCTGTTTATTTTCAGTAATTATTATGCGTTAAACTCGCAATTATTCAAGAGTTTACATGCTCGCAGTGTTATATTTACATAAACATCATATAAATAACTATATCAAGTTACTCAATAATTTATACAATTGAAATGTTATTTAATAAGCGTTATAATATATAGTGTAAATATGTTGGCACCTTTTAACCTTGATGTGTTTTAAATTTAAAGCTGGAAGGTAGAAAAATTACATTTTAAAGTAAATAACAAAGTACAAAAATAAATTGATATTCTTTTTGCAAAATAATATAATACTATTTATCAACAATTTTTTATCTATTACAATTAAAAAAAAATTATTACAAAGAAATTGATTTTATTATTATAATATATAATACATGACTTAGAGAATTTTATCAAAAAATATAATTATTAATAAACTTCAATTTATTAATACTAAAGTTAATTAAATCGGTTGTAGGTTTTGCAGAAACATAAATAAAATATTCGTTAATCTCACTTTAACTTGGTTCATTAAATAATCGAAATGTAAAATTTCAAAGTTTGATCCAAACACATTAGCAGTATAGGAAAGTGCGTCAAATTTGTTGTAATATAAATTTTATTCTAAATTTTGTAAATACCATACAATTTTAACAATACATTAATACACTAATCTTTATTCCTCCATTCAACTTAATGCTTAATGTTAAAAATGTTGTCCATTTAGTTTAAAAGTTATTTACATTTATAACTGGAGATAAACTAGTTTGAAGTAAAACATCATATTTTGACAAATTTGACTACCATAAGGTTGTTTAATTTTGTGTACAATTGCACAAAATAGTCAATTTTAATTGTTTTATGATGAAATAAATACTTTTTTATATATTTTCATAAGTTTGAGTAAAAATATATGTATAAAGTTTGGCGCCCTAGAAATATTCTCTCTCTTATGATATAATCCTACCTTAATTTTGCAAATTATCCGAAATTCCGCTGAAACATGAAAGTGGAATGATTTTGAGCCAGGCATTGCAATTGATTGATTCGAATAAATAATAAATCAAACTGCTGTATACAAGTGTTGATGCTAGCATAGCGCATTCTATCACGCCGACGATAATCATGTCATTATATCTATCTCTGCATGTGCGTGACGTTCGTGCGTGAATTCGGGATCACTCTAGTGACTGATAGAAACCGACCTAGACAGGCAGACAAATTGGGTTGCCATTGGAATCGCTATATCAAGACACTCGCGTGCTTTTGATTCGACGAAACACCTAATAGTACCCAGCAACTTGTTTTTTTTGTTTCTTTTTGTTTTTTTTTTTTATTTTATTTGAAAA
>JABFPM010002110.1:2604-17667 GCA_022817325.1 Idris sp. 1 HC-2018 | reverse complement strand
GCGGTAAAAATGCCCATTTCTCCCATTTTTAAGAGTTGGAGAAACAAGCTTTTCTCCAACTGAAGAAAGCGCGTCCGATAATTAAGCAATGGGATAAATTGACCCCCACTTAATTAAGTCATCTGCGTTCGCATTCATTCCCCGCCGATACTGTCCATCGTTCGGAAGATTCGGAAAGTTCGGATAATAAAATAATATTTATACAAATGAATTGTATTAAATTATTTATGCTTTTTGTTCTTTTTAATACCAAATTTTATTCAAATATTTTAAAATTTCCTAATTAATTAATTGTTTTCAACTGATTTTTAAATCGAATTTATTCAAAAGATTTTGTATTTAGTTTTTTAAAATTACATGAAAAAGTAAAAAAATTGAACTATTTTTTATTGTCGTTTATTTTTTAAATATTTATTGCAATATTCATAAGATCATATGTTCAATATTCATTTAAAATTTTATTAAATATTTTTCTCGGGGGGGGGGGGCTCCGCCCCTAGACCCTGTTACTCGCTTCGCTCGTGAGAATGTTTATAAAAAATTTTTCTTATATTTTGTTAGTTATTTTCTCACTAAAAATGGCACATTTGCCGCACTTGTAAGAGAAAATATCGTACTTGACTAGTCGGAAACAGTAGAGGGTTCCCAGTAGAGAAAGCCCTACTTCTCCATCTAGTCAAATAATATACTATTACTCCAAGTAAATTAATTGATTGATTAATTTTGTTTTAGGCGAGTAAAATGGGCCTGACGGCAACACACCCAAGTGGGTTACCATTCTTTTGTCCAAATGGAGACCACTTGACACAACCACCACCTGCTCACATGGGTATACCACCGTACGGAGCTTTGGATGCGGGAAAAGCGGCTGCTGCGGCTGGTGAGTACTGGTCAACAATTCCACAAAGTAAGATTCAATATCTGGTCTTCAAAACTAAAATAACTTCTTAATAAACACCCTTTACGAGTCAGCCCGAAATCGCCAACACAAATAGTAAGAAATTTTCGAAACGTGAGAAACCTTAAATACCTGCTTTTTATTTTAATTTCTTTTCGTGATGGTTTTGCTCACGCATCTCATATGTTACATTCATACCTAATATTAATGATGATTACAGGCTACAATTGTCTAAATTTCAACCAAGCTCTTTTCTTCGGCCAATTTTTTTATTCCACAATAAGCTGATTATAGCTACTGATTTGATTGTGACTTATACATTGATGAATCCAGTCAAAAATTTGCATCAAATGTTTACCGTTACTGCATTATCCTTATTAACGTATTATTATCACTCCAAACTATTAACGTTCTTTTTTGTATTTATTTATTATTATTATTATTATTGTATTTTGTTTCTCTTTAAAATACAGAATACATTTTTAAAAAAATCGGGAATTTTTTCATAGTTTTCATAATATAATTTAAATCAAATTCTTAATAATATTTGGATCATAAAAAAGGCAACTTTTCCCTAATTTTTCAGTTTAAAAACATTAAATTTACAAGATTTTAACATAATGTTAAATAAATTTTATGGTTCATTCCAAAAATGTTGGACATCAAATTATTGATATTTTTATTTGATTTACAGCTACAATAATAACAAGCCCCTGTATAAATCCAATGAATTGTCGTAACCCTTGAAGTATACGAATAATTGAAAAAAATATGATCGTACATAAAATATTAATTTTTAACTTAAAAAGTTGAGAAATTAGCTATTTTTTAAAAGAGCCGCTAAAGTGACACATCTAATGAAGTAATAAAAACTTTTATTTTAGTAATAAAAAAAATTATATTAGTAAAAATCCAGTTTTATTTTATCAGAAGTTCTCACAGTTGAAATATAATTATCATGATATATTCCAGTTATGGTAGGATAAAAAGATATAATACCCAGATTATGTCACTTTAGACAGACGAAATAAAATCATTTCAATACGATTTACAAGTCTTCGATAGTCACTATAATAGTTAAATAAATGTAAATAAAAACAATATACATAAAATGTTGAAAAAAAAAATTCTCAACGATTATTAAAAAATTTTAAATATTTTTAAAACAAATATTTTAATGATTTACAGTAATTAATTAACTAACGTGTAACGGGATTCGACCTTAACTTCAATTGTATTATTGAATACAATATCAATGTCATTATTTTTAATTTTCAATAAACTTATCGAGCAAAATAGCACTTTATTTGACAATTATAGATTATGCAAAATTGTTGTTTATTTCAAAATATTGTTCAGGATAAAAACGTTTAAAAAACAAAATAAGCATGTTTTGTATAAAAAAGGGTGCTGATAATTTAGAACTTCTAATATTTTTTTTCAAACGTGTTTTATACACCAATTTAAAACATTGTTTTTAATATAAATAAAAAAAATATAAAGTTATTAACTTGATATCACCATTTTAACTATCAAGTTAATTATTCATTTATCAGGACAAAAATAAATCCATCCTGATATATTCTTAGTACAACATTAAATATTGATCACTTTAGGAACACCTGAACATAAAAATAAGATGTCATTTAATGGTTTAGAATGATTTTTTTATCTTTTTCCAAAATTTATATAATCTTCACTCCATTAAGTAATATAAAAATTTCAAGAAAATTGATTAAAAGAATTAATTTTGTTTATTCAAATGACATTTTAAATGTTAATATTAAAAAAAGCGTTTGCATTCATTTTCCCCCAATGCGAAATATTTGTTATAAAATCGAGGGTTCTACAGTGTTAAACAGCAAAAGAAAGGGTTGCGTGGTAGAGAAAAATTGTCTCGGGAAACAAGGAAAAGTGGAGTATCAGAGAAGACAAGTGAGGTTCACGAACTGGCGTCAAGTAGAAATTTAAGAGGACTCACCATTAGGCTCACCAATCAGCAAGTCACGCAGCTTCATCTAAAGTCGGGTCAAGATGGTTTCATCCAGCCACTCTATTTTTATTACTTCCTTCTTTGTCTTTTACCTTCTATCTCGAGAATTTGTAAAAAAAGTTAACTAATACAATAAGAAAATCGACCATCTTCATTTCAACTTAATTAAAAATAAGAGTAAAACATTTGTTAATACATTTACAATATGTATAAAAAAAATCTATTCATAACTTTTTCGCCAATTGCAATTCGTAATACTTAAATGATATTTAGAAATAATTCTGGAATAATTTAAATGATAAAAATAAAATTTTAATTTAAAACGCAGGAAATAAATAAACAATGTTAACCCTTTATAGTCCAATGCGCCCTTTATAGCACATGTTCTTTTAATTATCAATAACATTTTGCCAATATGCTTGCACTTCTTCTAGCACAAAATGAAATACTTGTAACATTGACAAGTTTTTTTAACTAGAAAAGGTCCTGAGCCATAATAGATTAAAATAAACAAATTCATTTAAATCTACTAAACTGTTTTTATGAGTGAATATACATCTCATAAATCTTGTAGTCTTTTCCATTATTTTTCTTTCTTTTCCACAACCATACTTTCTATGTTTCTCAATTTTCTTTCTCATCTCTCTGTCTCTTCTTTAAAGCACTTTCACCTCAACGAGTGTACGCCCTGTTCTAGAATATGTAGATAGGGTTTTAATATGTAGATAACGTTTATGCACGACTAAGAATCCGTACAGCGGCTTGGGTTCTTTGTCTTGCAAACGAGCGAGCATCTCATCCCTCTAGTTCCATGACTCTACTGTCAATCCTCTCACTGCAGCGTTAACCCCTCGGTCTCTTTTCGCGCTTTTCCTGTGTTTCTTTAACACCGTTCGCTTCTTCTTGTCGTCATCTACATAAATACGTGTATGCACAAGTATCGACAATAAATATGCAGTACCAAAACATTTTATTTTACGGTTAACACATTTTCAGCACTTTTTGATAATCAAATAATGCATAATGGTGTGGATAAATAATACTTGTCATGTGATATCAAACCTTTAGTCCATGTACGAATCAATATTTTACAAACTACAAAGAAAACGCAAAACTCTCTGTTTTCTCATTTGTATGAGCATTCCTAATTAGCTCGACATTTCGATTCCCTCTCGTATTTATTCCCGAGCATGCTGCGTACTTCAACAGGCTCGCCATCATCATCGCAAATTCGTTATTCAAAAGACCTTTATTAAACGATTTAGTTTCCCCTTTTTACGTTTGCACATGTAAGTTTATTTAAAAAAAATTATCACTGAATTATAACAGACAAAATACTGACTAAAATAATCACTAGAAGTTTATTTTATACGATTCTGTATTTTTAACTAAATTAATATAAAAACGCAAAATGTCTAAACTGAAAAAATTGGATATTATTTTTCTATAGGACTATTAGTGACTGAATTTTCTAAACTTCTAAGAAACAATTTACAACTTTGAATAATTTAGAGAATTATTAATTCTAAAATAAACTTTATTCCTGTTTATTTGATATTATAAAAACAAATTTAGCTAGAAAAATATTCAGACTTAATGTAAATTTGCATTTCTCACTCCTATAATGTAGACTATTAGATTTTGAGGATCCCACTTTCAAAGCTCTATCTCCATCGCAATTTCATAACAGCACTTTACCCCACGTTACGTCTGCGCGATTTCTCGCAGCAGCAGCAGCGAATCGCTGAGTCTAAAACCCTCGAACCTAACAAGAAGGCACTGCCTTTTCCCTTTGCTTTTTTTTCTTGCCTTTTCAAAGCATCTTTCGTTAAGACTCTCTTCAATGGACAAACGATGGAAATCTAATAAAGCGAAATAAACGAATAAGAAAAAAGAATACGGGGAAGAACGATTATAATTAAATCCAATCTTCTTGTTCAACTTTCTTCCCTCGGCCTTAATTGTTGATTTTGTCACTAGAGATGCACCTACTTTTAACTCCATTCATTTTAGTTTCATTTAATTAATTTTATTCAGATTAAAATCAATTACAAAATAAATCTTTAATCTATTTCCAAATTATTAACATCTAAGATGAATCCTAGAAAATTTACTTTGCTACAAAACTAAGTGTCAAATGCAAAAAGAAAACTTTTAATTCTAGTTTAAATTTATAGATATAATTATTACAATTGTTCTTGGACGTTAATCCATACAATGTTTAAGTTTTATTTTGTATGTTACAATTTTGACACGAAGTTAGTATAAATACAAGAGGTAATTAAATATAAATATGACCATAGAGAGGTTTAATATTACATAAATAAAAAAAACTTTTCAATCACTCTTAGATTAAATGAGATCGTCCAGTGAAATGACTAAAATCGATAGTTTTAGACCAATTGACTTGATTTTTGGTGTGGAATATTGTTTTAATAAACAGAAAGTATAAATTAGGTTTAAATTAAAAAATAATGATTTTTTTTAATAACAATTGTAATTAAAGTCTTTTTTGGACCGCTATCTTTTCTGTAATTTACAACCAATTTTGATCAATTCAATGGCATTTTGTTCAGAATCCAAAATCTGTATGGATAAAACAAATTTTACGTTTTACCATTAATGTTTTACAAAATTGTGAATTTCTTTAAAACGAAGAATGCAATCAAAATTCTGATCGATCGGACACTTCTACATTAAATTCTGAACAAAATGCTGTCAGATTGATCAAAATCGGTTGTAAATTACGGAATATATGGCGTCCCGAAAATTATAAATCTATGAACAAAAGTTTCCGAGATAATTGAAGTTACACTTTTATTTGTACTTTATGATGCATTAAAGCATTCTACAAAATGCTAATTTCTATTATCTTATTGAATTATTTGTGTAATTTAAACTTTGATTGTTATTTAGGACACTTTAAAAATTTAAAAAATGCTATAACAATTTTTGTGAATATTTTTTAGAACTTTGTCATTTTTCAGTGGACGGTCCCCATGAAGTAAAATAAGTAACAATAATTCTTGTACACATGACGCATTATTCCTTCTTTTACTTGATTCAAATATTATTTAATTCGCTCGCAAATTTTGTAAATCGACTTGTGCACATAAATATTCAATCCTTCTACTACGTAAATAAAATCAATTTTAAACTGATAACTTTATGATTTGGTCTTGGTATCCACAACAAGAAAAAGAGGACTAGACAATTTTAGAGACAATTTAGAGACGATTTTAGAGACGATTTTAGACGATTTTTTGTAAAAGAGTTAGCGTTACATATAATTATTACAAATAATAACGAAGAATTCATAACTGATAACCAGAATTGAATTTCATTTTCTTGTGAATCAAAATTGTGAAACAAAAAAATTCTGACCTAAATTTATGAATGATTTCAAAGTACACAAAGAAAAATAAGTGCTACCAGATAAACAATTTATTGAGCTGCTGTAAGGCGACAACAAGGATGAAAAAAACAGAAGCAAGTGGGGGAGAGACGTAAACTGAAAACTAGCAGTGCAGAGTGAGCCCCAGTATGCAAGGCTCAAAACCCCGGTAGCTCAGCTTGTTCGGGAATAAAAGAGTAATTTTCCGGGTGGTGAGACGCCGATAATGGGGTTGCAGACTGCCGAGTCGACTGGAAAGTGATTAAGCACACATGAGAGAGCCCGCGGACTCGCCAGGATATTGCGAACCGTTGCCTTAGCCGAACGCTCGTTTCAAGATACCCCTTTTTAGAATCATTACTCTGTTCAAATACCTGTCACGATACGTGCACCTCCAAACATCTCTCGTTCCCTTAATAATGAAACATTTCTTTTTCTCTTTTTTAACCCTTTTAAGTTCTTGTAGGCTTATATCTATAAGCCAGGGTTCAAATCGCATTTGCAGTTCATTTTTTGCAAGCCTCAAAATGTTTAGAACGAAATTACCACCCTATCTTTTAGCTTAATCGTGTACTGCTTTTAAATTAAAAAAAAAAAAAAATCTTGAATATTTGAATTTAATAAAAAGAATAAATTTTGAGAAATAATTAAATAAATTACGAGCTTTATCATTTCGTTGATTATTTTATATTTAAAAAACTCCCTTTAAATTTAGGTTATTTTTTTAATACGTTCTGGTTAATAATGTACCACATTTAATTGCTGTATCTTCACCAAATTGTTCATTATAATTTGGTAGAATTTTCAAGAGTGGCCCGATCAGTGAAAATCACGCGTCGTCTAGTGAGCCAACTTGTCAGGAAAAATCGCCTGAGGTTTAACTTTCTCGCAATTGAGGGAGACACAAAAAAGAGAGAATACAAACGTCATTGAAAATAGGCACTAGTTTCGTCAACCTCGCCAAATCGTGCGCCTCTTTAGTTCTTATGAAGCCAATTACAAAGCTTGCCAAAGGCGTGCGTGCACCGCACTTACACGCTCCCTAATCAGTAAGCTCTCACCAACTTGCAAGTTTGGCCCCCTTATACCACATGCTCGACCAATATTGGTGTCCAACTAAAAGACATAATTAATATAATTATAACAAATTAAATTATAATAATTATTATTGCAAAATTTAACAATTTAAAAATACCTCATTTTCAAATGGGACAAATAAATGTTTTAAAATGTTAACTCAATTTTTGGTGTTGGTTACAAAATGTCTTCTTCCACCTCTTAATTTTGAATAAACAGTTTTAATGAATTTTAAAGAAATTAAATATCGATCATTTGAATATCAGATTTACAATAATTTAATTCAAGAATAATAAGATAATCATATTTGTGTGAATTTTTTCTGTTTAATAATCACATGAAATACCTTTTAGATATAATTATAACTTGTTGTAAATGCTGTGATATTATGAAGGTGTTAATAACGGTTCTGACGTGGGTGTGGTTGTCGATCAATTTTCGTCTGTCGGCTTGTCTAACTTGTGTTTGCACGTTAAACCGATCGTTACTGTGATATCAAATGTGTATCCTCCTTCCGCTTCAACGAAGAACGCTTCTTTGATGTCGCTAGAATAATGTTTGTTCTAGATGTGTTAATACAGTCCTACCACAAAAGCAAGCATAATCGCGAGAGGGCTGACCGGTGTATTACATTATGCATGAAAATCAAAATCCCAAATTCTACTACTTATTAGTTTCAAATCATTTGCAACTTTATTAAAGTTTATACAAGAAGTATATTCTGTGGACAAAAGATTCAAAGAATAACTGCTTTTTTCATATTTGTACAAAAATGTTTATAAAATGTAAATGATTTATTTAAGAGAAAACTTGTTGGTTCTTGAAACTGCAGTTAATTCCTTTTACCTTATGGCCACAAATATGTAAAAACATTTTTACTGAAAAATGTTATTAGTTTTTTAAAACAAAGCATTTTCTTTGCAAAAAATATATTTGTAATTTCTTGTTAAAAATATTATTTTACTTATTATTGGCAAATAGTCGAATTTTTATTTGAACTTGATTAGAAACTAAATGACTACATTAATTTATAACTGCAATATTTAAAGAAAATGTTTTTCCACAGGTCTGACGAGGGCGCCGATGTACCCTTTCTCAGCTGGGCAGTATCCATATCCTATGCTTAGTCCTGAAATGACGCAAGTTGCAGCTTCTTGGTAAGATATAATTATACATTGTTTTGTAGTGCCAAAAAGTAAGAAACAGTGTAAACACAAGTCACTTGTAGCTAAAATGAGAGAATTTGCATTTGGTTGCAAGAGAGATTCCAAGCTACGTATTCATGCATTGAGGTTGGTCAGCCGGTCATCCTTTCTGTTCCGGTCTATTAGACCGAGTACACCCACTTGAACAGACTCACTTAAAAGCCTCGTCCCTTCTTGTTATTTGCTTTCTGCCCGACCCGCTCTGAATTGAGATTTTTCATGGATGATTAGGTCTTCTTTCCTCAATTACGAAATCTTTTACTCATTGGCAAAGATGTACAAAAAAAACACATCCATTGCTTGACTGACATAGCAATGGCATCTTTTGATTACATTTTAAACGTTTAGTGATGTGATGTCAATTTTATATTACTTTCATTGTATTTGCATTTGTCGTCATTCAGATATTATTAATGTTTGTTAAAATTGTTCTTTGAACTTAATCTGTATTTGGGACATTTTCTCGCAATTTATTTTGCACTGAAAATTTATTGACAATTTTAAGCAATAATTTAAAAAAAAGAGAAAATTGTTGAGTTGATTAAATGTAATAGAACACTGATATGTTTTCAGGCATACACCAAGTATGTACCCCATATCTCCAGCAAGTGCAAGTTTCAGGAGCCCATACCCTACTAGTTTACCTATTTCTAGTTCCAGTTTACCTAGGTAATGTACAAATATTATAACTTTAACATTTTATGATTGTTAATACACTCTGAACATTTATGTTTGATTTTGATTTAAACATTTTATCGTCACTTTAAAACGAATGTATAATAAATTCTGTTTAAAATGACACACTAATTTTAAATGTTTATATCTGTGACTTTGAAATTGTTTTCGAGATATTAAAGCTTTTTACTCCTACTTTTGTAAATCAAAAATTTTTGTCAATGCATCTGAGCATCAAAATTCCAATTTTAAATTTTCTTTAATTTAAGTTTACAATAATACAATTATATATTAAACATTACTAGATTTTGTAATCCACATAACCTCATATGCTAAAACAAAGTAGTCATTAAAATTAAATTGTGAGAAACTGATTTTGGCTCACAGCCACAAATATCTTTTTTTTTATTTGTCAATTAATAAATATATTTTTTTTTGTTATAATAACAAATTTAATATAGTTTGATAATATTATTCGAAATGTACTTAAAATAATGTTAAATATTAAAATCTAAATAATATTATAGAAGTTGTTTAATTTAATAACTAAAAATAAAACTGATATCTATTTTTAAAAAACTAAAAATCATCCAAATGTACTGCTAAAAAAGAAAGTGTATATATAATTAATTATTTCTCGTGTTGTATTTGAAATACAAAGTAGGAGAGCTCAAAGTTGATTTTCTATTAATCTTGCAGCGATCTCTACCGGTTTTCGCCTACGGGTCTGATGCCACCTCATCCAGGGTTGAGCCCGCACGCTCACGCATTAGCATCTCATGCATTGGTATCCTCAACGCCGAAAACTGACCATTCCACCTTAGACCATAATCATAGGTTTGTACTCAACTATTATAATCTTAAAATTATTATCTATAAACTCTATAACTCAAACACCAATATCTTAAATTTGTATATTTTTCAAGTTAATAATTACTTTATTATTCCCCTTATAAAAATTAAATACTTAAACAGAAAATATTTTTATTCTAACTATTTTAGATCTAATTCTTTATGAACTTTATTTTTACGTTCAGATTTCTAATGACTCTCATATAACACCATAAATGTTTCATCAAGTTCATTATCGACATCTTCAAAAGAATCATCGAAAAGCTTTTCTATCACATCCAGAAAGTTATTTTGCTTCCTTTTTCTAAAAACTATGTTTTTTCTAATTCCACTAGTTTAGCCAAATTGCAAATACGACCTAAATGATTCTTAGACCTTTGTTGAATTAAAAAAATCTTCCAGTTTTATAGCATTGAGAGCATTTCCATGAGCAATGTCAACAAGACTACTCTTTATAATTTCTTTGTTATTTTCAACCAATAATCTCATACAATGGTTTTGTGATTCTAATTTATTTTAAAAACTTTAAACTAACAATTATTATAAGAATAATGTGAAAGGACCTCAAGTGACATCGTAAGGACTTGTACTGAAGTTTTAGACCCAATGAAAATGACAAATGACAACGATAAGTTACCATCGAAGTAGGTTCAATCAAATTGATCCTTGGCTCAGCAGATAAGAGGAAAAGAGCAAAAGCGCAGGATAAAATAGCTCGGTGTCCTTAGTTTAGAGGGTTTCAACAGGGGGTAGCACATCTCAGTCTCCCCTAACGCGTCTGCAACACTTGTATATCGAATTGCCACTGCCATCGCAGAGCGTCTGCGCTGTGCTCGCTGCGTATTGATCATTACCCTTTTAACAGATTTCTAATTCGCACTGCTATTCCAAGTATTATCATATCATATCACATTATAATACAATTTGTCAAATGAAATCCAACTGTGTATACAGAATTCATAAATCAATAACGACCTTCAACTGACCGTTGACTTCTGAAATTTAAAAACAGACAAGAGTTAGACAAAAATAAAATAAATATAAACAATGCTAAAGTTGAAACTCATTTTTAATAATAAAATTAATTACTTAAAAATGAGTTACACCTAGTGGTGCTTTCCTTGAGCGACAGCAGCGCCACCAGTCCCGCCAAAAAAAGTGCGAATTTCCACTCTCCCCCACGCGAATTATACATTGGTCGGTAGGGTACTGCAAGATGTAGTTGTAGAGCCATGAATTGCAATGATGGCTCGTACACCCGCCTCCCACCTTGGATAATCAATCGCAACATCGCCAGTGATTCTTGCTACGGAAAGACGCGCCAAATTAAGACAACGCTGGAAGAACGATGACTTCAACCGACTGCAATCCCAGATAAAAATAGTGAAGCTGTAATTGTAAGAGTAACATTAGCTTGATATTGACATTATGAATTATTCCAACTGGCAATGGAGATATTAAATTTAGATGAGCAAAGTCAAAATGGTGATGTGCATCGACGACAGACAAAACGACTCGGTGATGAAAGTGACGTGCGCGGCTCTCGCTTGACGCGGTGATTTTATTCATCTTAAGGGGTTGCAGGGTACGACAATAATGTTGACAATTAACGGACTCAATTTAAAGTAAAATATTAAGAATAATTACAACATTTAAACTCAAAACTAATTAATCAATTCTGCTCCTATGTAACAACTATATATAGATAGACCCTTTGTCCTGATACACAAAAATGATTGACAAATGTAGAAAACAAAATGTCAACTCGGTAAAATAAATGTCAACAAAGTCTTGTCGATGCAATTTGCGGGTTATTAATTTTTTGCATGGCGATGGAGCCCGAGTGTCTGGAACCATTGAATTTAGTGATGAAGAAGGACCCAGACAACGAAGCAGACAACAACACTCGCAAAAACGACGAAGAGAAGCAGATCCAGGACAGCATGACCATCCTGCAGGACAAGTCCGGCGACGAATCGAGCATCCCTGCGGCGGACCAGAAGTTTCTGACGGCGCTTTATATGAGCAGTCTGATGCAGATGTCGAACATGTCGGCGCCGCGGAACCCGCTGATGCCCCAGCCGGCTGGCTCGCAGCAGAATTTCATGCAGCTGCTGGCGATGGTGGAGGCCCGGCACCGCATGTGGCAGCAGATGAGCTGGTCCGCGCCGCCCAATTTGATGAGGAACTCACTCGGTCTTCCGCAGCCCTACTTTAACACTTCTGTGTCAAACCTGACCGAACTGTCCAGTTCGCAAAATTCCACTCCAAGTTATCCCTCGCCTTCCAAACACGAAACAACTAGCCCTGAAATCAAACAAACTTTTATTAAGCGGTATTGATATTCTGCTGAATCATAACCTTTAAGAAAATTACTTTCAGAAGATTATTTTTTCTGTTCGTAGGATATTGGTGTTTTGGGTTGCTTTACAATATAAGTTTCTTCTTTTGAGTTTTAAAAATTAATGTTGCTTGGTGTTTTTTGCAGGTCTACGATAGAACAAAAAAATTCTACATCGTTACCTTCTGACAATACAAAAAATCAAGATGTTGGGCAACAAAATAACCAAGGTAAAATTTTGTAGCAAGACTTTTTTATAGCATGATATTATTATGTTGTTTAAATAAGTTTCATTTACTTGGTTTCTGTGTTTCAACAGATAAAAAGAAACCCCACATAAAAAAGCCTTTGAATGCATTTATGTTGTATATGAAGGAAATGAGAGCAAAAGTTGTGGCAGAATGTACATTAAAAGAAAGCGCTGCTATTAACCAAATTTTGGGAAGACGGGTAAGTTTTTATTCATATATTATTATTTAATTTCATCATTTTTTGTATTCATCACTTTTTCACATCAAGGTATAAGTTATGATGTATAAAAGAAATTCAACTCTTTTGTTTTGAAATAAAAAATAATTTACATTTTTAATTACAAGTTGATAAAATATAATATATCTTTTTCCTTGATGTAAGAATTTAACCATTTTTCAACACCGTCTACAATATATTGTGTTAATTTTGTTGAATTAACCAAAAAAAAATACATCTATATACATTACTTGAGTAAAACAATATTTTCTTACAAATTTACTTTTTATATTCTGAAAATATAACATGAACATTTAAAAACTGTAATTTTTGCATTAAATTTCTCATTATTTATTTGATAATAAACAAAATTGCGTAGACGATGTTGACAAAATTTCTCTAAAAATTTGTTCTAATACATTTAATTGTTAATAAATTAATTACAAAATGCATGTCAGCTAATTGCTTTTTTAGAACAAAGAAAACAAATTAAAATCATACAATCTTTGAAATTACTAATAAAAAAATATTAGCAAGTATCTTAGCACTAATAGAGCATTGTAGGTGGGATCTAAGGAATCTTGATATACCGGGAAAACAAAGTATATAATAAAAAGTAAAAAATTACAATATAAATATACGTAAATAATTAATATTTTGCTCTATGGACATCAAGTGCGAATAAAGTATCTATCTATATGTTTGAGAATAAAAGTAACGAAAACACACAAGTGTGTTAACGGACTAATAAAATTAAAACTAAGGAAGCACGTACCGCAAATAATAACAAGCGCAATTTGATAAACGTTTCGGGATATGAATCACAGTGGCACTCGCTAAGTCGAGAGGAGCAGGCGCGGTATTATGAGGCGGCCAGGCAGGAACGCCATCTGCACCAGCAACGCTATCCCGGCTGGAGCGCCAGGGATAACTACGGATACGGCAGCAAGAAGAAGAAGAGGAAGAAAGAACGATCCACAGATCCCACCGGAGGTACCACTTTCCAGTGCTAGAACAGCAGGCCCTTAATAATCATTCTAATAATAGTTTACCTATTGATTGATTGATTGATTAATTGATTGATTGAAACGATCAAAGCCTCTATGCGATTATTGTTTTTAATTCTTTCCTCTTTTTTTTCTTTTTTTTTTTTTTTTTTTTTTTTTTTGTTTAATTCTTTTCTTTGATTTTCTATTTATTTTCTGTATTCTCTTTACGAGCGGATTGTGATATGTGAAATTTCAATGGAACTTATTAATTGAATTGGATTGTCTGTGGGGATTGTGGAATGTGGCAATGGATTCAAACTAGATAACATCATTTTGAGATTGAGAAAAGAAAAATTGATTAGATAAAAAGAAAAAAAATAAAGAAAAGCTTAAACTGTACCGACTTTGACAGTATCTGGCCGACTCCCTAAAGTATTCGTGTCTTGAAACTATAAATTCATAGTCAGTTTTGTAATAAGCGGTTCGAAATCAATTTGATGCAGGATGCCTGGAAGAATCGTTACATCCTGTTTTATATCAAACTGCGTGTCTGGCATTACACACTCCTGCAACGAATTTACGATGAAAAGGGAACATAGAAGAATTTTTATTGTTTTTTATTATTCTCTTCTTTTTTCTAAATCTTCTCTTCTCTCTTACTTTGTTTCTTTCATTCCTTTCTTTCACTTAGTTATTTCTGTTATTACCTTTTTTTACATTGCGTTTAGTGTTAAACTTCATTCAGAAAAAAACTTGATTCATCATTTGAGTAGCTAAATTTCAGTGACAACCAAGATTTTAATCGAATTTATGGTTACAACCAAAATTGTCAATTACCGTTAAATAATCTGGTTATCACGAAAATTAACTATTTATGTGATTAATATTACCAGTCTTATTCTGGGTGTTGAGCTTAGAATCAGCATTGATTTTGTACTTCTAATTGTGTATTTTGATATATATATATATATATGTATACATGTATTATAGAGAGGTAAAGTACAAAACTTAACTGCACTAGTAATGATGATCATCACTAATTTATATATTCAAAATTAATTCAAAATATTATATATGACAGTGCTATCTGACATATTAATAAAAATATTTATTGTTAGCAACCCCAATTCTATTCAAAATTATTTAAGATTAAAAAAAGGAATAAAAAGAA
>JABFPM010002109.1:0-17670 GCA_022817325.1 Idris sp. 1 HC-2018 | reverse complement strand
CGAGTTTAGTATCATTGGATAGATTTTTTAAAAATATTTGACACGTATTTTTCCTTTTTTCGATCCGATGTGTATTTCTCGAGATATTCGACCGTTCCGGGACTTTTTATTCACCCTGTATATCACTTATATTAATATCGAAAATTTAATTTAAAGAAATTAAGAGTGACACCAACATGCCAATTTAAAAAATATTTCTTTCCCAAATAAAACTCTAGTTTGAATTTAACAATGAAAGGATACTATTGTAAGAGTGACCATAACTGCAGAATGTTTTTTTTTTCAATTTATATTCCAATTTCTGAATGAGCAAATGACATGATAGAAAAAGTGACACTAAGAGACAATTCAACACGAAAAAGAAATAAAATTTGAAATTCAAATTTTGCGATAAATAAACGACACTATTTTAAGGATATTATCAACAAAATAATCTAATTAAATTAATGTCTATTATTAATTTAAAATATTGTGCAAGTCCAATGTTACATTTAAATTTCATAAGTTATATTCACAATTTTGCTGTTGTTTTTACTTTAATATATTTTATTTAGATATACTGTTTTTGAATATCAATTATTAAATTAATATATAAAAAATGCATCACCCAATAAATGTCGAATTTTTATCAAGTTTTCACAAGCCATACGTAGGTCAATTTTATTTGTAAATCTATATTATGTTTTTTTTCACTCTTTCAAAATGTAACTTTAAATACCCTCTTTAAAACTTTTCTTTTTATTTTTAAGTTGAAGTTAACTACTGTTAGAGTCGGCCGTGCCGGACAGTTCAACACAGAGTAGCCAGACTAAGATGTTCTACCCTTCTACACGCATGAGATGGAGCAAAACGTGAGTTTTATTCCCCAGGTGGCAACTCGGCAATATATCTGGTAAACCCACAATCTGCGGAGGACGACCTCATGGATCATGAGGGAGGTCGCCCGTCTTATGCTCTATTGGCGAACCGCGTTGAGGTGGTGGACCACTTGGCCACCTCTCCGTCTACAGCTACAAGTGAAGATACAACTTACACACGGAATGGAGAAAGGGGGACACTTGCGACCTTCTTTAGTGATGTGCTAAAGAAGTCCGCACAAAGCGCGGTCCCAGCAAGGTCGAGTGGAGATGTCGCTCTAAAGGATTATGGCAAAGTTTGCGTTGACATTGTTCGATTGAGCGAGATGGAGCAGGGAGCGATTCCCCTCTTGCAGGAGGGTCTTAACCTCTGCAAGGAGATAATCGCTTCCACGGGAGTCCAAAAGAACATCAATAAGATGGTCAAACAAAGACTCCCAAAGTTCATTGAGGCTTTAGATTAAATTAAAACGAAGGCACGCACCGACGCGGTGTTGATAACGGCAGCATTATGGTTGCCAAGCCAAAAAGCAACTCCCGTCGTAGCATCTGGTGCAGACTCGGGTTTCGTATGGGTCAAAGTTGGTGAGGTTACATATGTCAGTTGTTACTTCACCCTAAATGAACCCATTGACTGTCGAACACCAACTCCAGGGGTCGGCTGATTCTTGAGATGGCCGACAGAGCGGATCTGACGTTCTTCAATACGGGGTCAGTTAAGACCTTTAGGAGATCTGGCCACGTCGGTAGTATCCCAGATATATCACTGGCTACTCCTCAGACCAGAGTGAGTAGTTGGCAGGTCTTTGAAGATTACACCAGCAGTAATCACCAGTATATTCAGTTTACTGTCGATGAACGCCCAACAAGACGAAACCCAGTTATGGGTTTGGAAACCCAGAAGCGAGTTAGATCCAGTGACGCAACTCGATAACGCTATAACACCTTTTAGCTAACAAGAACTGTCGAATTCAGAAATTACAAAATGGCAAAGCTTCAGGATCATATGGGATTCCCGCAGAAGCACTGAAAATTGTTGCGGCCTCCAAACCGGAGGTGCTACTAAACATGTACTATTTATGTTTATTGACAGGCACCTTCGATAAGCGCTGGAAGCGGCAACAACTGGTGCTTATTGACAAGGGAAAGGGTGACAACAATCCGCTTTCAGCATACCGCCCACTATGTATGCTGGATACTACCGAGAAACTACTTGAAAAGTTGATTCGACCTAGGCTTCTTGAAGCAATTCAGGAAACCGGGGGCTTATCACACCGGCAGTACGGATTTACGGCAAAAAAATTAATGATCGACGTGGTAAAAGAGATGACTAGAGTTGTGTTGAGTGCATAGTCTGGTAATCACTACTTGAGAAATGTCGTTGTTTTAATGACACCCGATGTCAAAAACGCATTCAACTAGTTCAGGTGGGCAGATGTCCTCAACACCTTGGAGCACCGTTTTCATATCCCGGAATACCTTTTGCGTATGATACGGGACTACCTGAGTGAGCGAGTCCTGACATACGACACCACAACGGAATTCTCAAGCTGGAGATTCCAGCAGATTGAAGGTCATCTGAATTTCTTGTTGCATATGCAGATGACGTTGTTGTAACCATCATATTTGACCATCGGAGAAAGAGGTGTGGATGCTGAGGGTTGCATATGCAGATGACGTTGTTGTAATCATCATAGCTCGAAATACCAAACTAGCGCAATTAAAACTTAATCAGGTGAGGAGGCGCACAAATGGCTGGCTGAACAAACACGGCCTCCAGCTAGCCACTTAGAAAACGGAAATCATTGTACTGACTAGAAAGTGTATTGAAACACTCTTCCTGATGTCCTTGTTGGGTTATGTAATTATGACAAAGGAGACAGCCGAGGGAGATGAACGGTCAGGATAATAGTATCATTAGAATCGTGGTTTCTTCGAAAACACGGGGAGGTGGACTATTTCCTGACTCAGTTTCTCTCGAACCATGGCCTTTTTATGAAATACCTACATCGCACGAGAAAAATCGGAAAACCCTTTTTGCATCTATTGTGAGAATGAGATAGATGATGCCGAGCACACCTTTTTTTACTGTCAAAGGTGGAAAGAGGTGTGTCAAACGGCTGAGCGTATGCTGGGGGAACTGATTCCAAAAACTATCATCCCCAAATTGTTGGTTTCTAAAGGGGAATTGGGTAATTGTGTCGACCTTTGTCCACAGTGTTCTCATGTCTAAAATGGTTGACTACAATGCGATTGGACTATAGATCCGTGTTTGTGATGTTCGAGTTTATTCTAGTGATGTCCTTAATTGACCATGACTTCATGTCTGAGGGTATGTGTTTTGTATGTGTTGTGCGAAAATTTAAAAAAATTTTATTATTTGAAGTTGTTTTTACGATAATGGGTACTGCACGAAAAAAAGTACACTTTATAAAATGATTTGTTTTTTTTAAAAAACAAATGTAAGCATATTTTTTCTGAACGATTTTTCTCAAATTTTTTTTTAATTTGTTTATTGAATATTTTTTTTTGTAAAACTTAAACTTTGTATTTAGGCTTATATCCAAAATTATGAATCCGATATTCCATTTTTTGTGAGAACTTTTTGAAGGGTTAACTTTTGAAAGAGAGAGAGGGGGGGGGGTGATATTACCAGATTTTAATTTAAGTGAAACTAATAGCAAATTCATTGAATTTTATCAGCATTTTATACAAATTATTAAAATATCTTAATACTAATCAGATAAAACTGAACATTAAATAAATATTTCAGAAACATACACTTTTAAGAATTTAGTTATTGAGACCAGAATGTATAACTTTTAACACAAGAATTAACAATAAGGTAAAGGAACCAGTTATCGGACATGAACTAGATATCGGACATAATGTGCACCTTTACTCTGGACATTTTTTTAAAATATGTACTTTTTATAACATGTTACAACTGCATTCTTAGATATATTTTTGAATGGAAAATAAAATGTAGATATGTTTAAGATAAACGTTATATGAGTCAAATACTTATAGATGCCTTATTTTCAGTCTTTTTAAGAATCCTAGTAAAGGAGTTTAAAAGATTTGATGAGATTCCGTTTGAGTTGTCAGGTATTATAAAAAATCATTACTAACATTTCTATAAGGAATCAATCCTTCGGTTATTTAATAAAAACTGCAGCTTCTTTATTGATTGAAGAAACGATTCTTTTCAACTGAATAATGTTAGTTAAATTATTTTAATTAATATCATGATTTTAAGAAATAATTAAAAATCTGTCCCAGTTAAGTCTTTTTATTCAATTTCATTCAATTAGTTAATTGAAAAGATATTGATTTTTTTTCTTTTTTTGATAAATTACAATCTGTTAAGGTGATATATCAGTCACATAAGTGGGAAAGAGACAAAACTATAGAAGTTTATCTGTGAGTGAGAGAGAAACCCTGAAATCGACTGACATATCACCTTAAGTTCAAAAATCAATTTAATTCAGAAAAATATATAGTGAAAACTATAGTTTGTGAAAATAGGGTCAGGATAAAACTGCGGGAGAAACCCAATCTCAACACAATAAATATTTCATAAATAAAATGTTTTATTAATTTAATTAATAAAGCTTATTTTAATCATAATCTTCATTTAAAATTCTTCGCATTCAACCTAAATAGTTGAAACTTCAATTTGATATTTCTTGATTAAAATTATATTAGATACATTAATGCATATATTAATTTAAAAATTGTATTTAATACTGACGAGCATTATATTTTTAACATCTCAGAATTGCGCAGTACAACGAATTCTCATATGTTTGCTGTTAATTTAAAATTTCCTAATAATTTCTTACGATTTTATAAGTAAAGAAAAGCAGATGAAAAAAAAGTTATTTAAGTTAGTCATGAATTGTTTTGCAATTTTACGGTAAGTAGAAATTCGTTAAACAAAGTATGCAATATTTTAGAGTTTTATTATTTCTGCAGAAAAATAAAACCAATTTTACCATCGAAAGCATAACCTTGCTATAAAAGGATTAACAAAAGAAAATTGACATTTCTCTGCGTTCTTGACGCGATGTCATAATATAAATCCTTTGTTGATATATTTTGCAGCATCTCGTTCGACAATGTGCAGCGAATTTTCCTCTCGTTAACATTTTAATGAAATAAGTGTTCATAAATTTAACTTCTAATGAACAATGACAAAGAAACACTTCCCTTCTGAAAGTACTGTATCTTTAAGCTCAGGATTTATGAATTTTTTTAATTTGAGATTTCATGCATAAAGTCCATTGTAAAGTCAATGGTGACAAAATACATAAATTTTGTTGAACTAAAAAAACGACAATTTTTTTTAGTGATTTAATACTCAAGTTACCAAATTTGAATGAATTTCATTAATAATATACGAAATTTTACCTCTAATATGATATATTAACTTGTATATGAATGTATCACAAGAAATAAGGATTTCCTCTTATTCTAGAAAAACTTTCTAAAATTGCTGCTAATATGGACTGCCTATGGATCATCTGAAAGGTCCGAAATTCAATTTTTTGCCTAAATCGGCAGTAATAGCGCTTCAAGCGAGTATTCTAGAAGTTGCAAAATCAATTCCTGTTGCAAACTTTTGGTGTGTACTTTACACATTTAGGCGAATGTTCTTGAAGTCAAGAAGCTGCCCACAAAAAAAAATCAAACTAAACTTCAAAATTGTTTATGTAGAAATATGTTTGTATAACGTTTTTATAAAGTTTTTCTGTTTGCCTGTGAGAAAAGAATAGCTAAAATTAGCAATTATATTTCTTTTCGCATGCTGATATGATATTGGTACAAACTAATTCAGTCACAGATTGTTGAACTTAAGAAGGTATATTAATGTGAATTTTTTTAAACATTTTTTACTAAATCCTGAAAATGCGTCAAAAATTGTGAATTATGATATCAAAATTTAACATCAAATATCTGCTCTGAATAAGCACTGGAAAAGTAAATTTAACTCCAAGTTAACATTAGAGGCAATTGAATTACCATATTACTATATTTGAACAATTAGACCAACAATTTATCAATGTCAGGTGTGTGGTTACAGTGAGATGCGTAGTATGAATCTTTCTACCTAAATTCGAATTGTATATTCTGTAGCTTGAAATATTGCTTTGGAGATTTGTCTTCCATATTTGTTAGTGATCTGTATTAAGAATTCAGCTAATTGCATGATTAATGCATTTCCTTATTATTTCTTAATTTCGAAATTGTATTACTTTCATCTAATTATCTGATACAATTTAATCTGCTAATTAACTTTATTAGAAATTGAAGTTGATTTTATAAATGAATAGAAAAAAATCAATATAAAATTGGTGTATTTAAATAATAATGAATCTACTGCAAATTACAAGTACAATAAAATAACGATTCAGTTGAAAATTCTAACAATTGGTTATGTCAGACATATCATAAATTAATTTAAATAATAATAGATGAATAGAAAACTGTATGAATTTCAGTTTCTAAGTAAACGCATTTTGAATGTGAAGGTTAGTAATTATATTTCTAAGAAATTATTTCTTCTATATACTGCCCTGGAAAAATTCTGGGACACCTCTTTAAAGATTATGACTGAACACTTACGTGAATATCTTTGCAAAAAATCATGCAAATTACATGAAAATTTGACAGTTTACAGTTGGAATATTTCCCTTTCAGAAAATCATTATGAACTGGAAAAAATGTTCGGTCCCTGTCGGTCCTACTGTTGTTAAAAAGGGCTATTTAAAAAAAAAGGTTTGTGTTATACTTTAGACGGAGAAAGCTGAGGAAAACGTGTTCCGATGGATGGAATTCCAGAACCTTCGATTGCGAGATTTTATAGTGATGATGGAAGAGAAGCTGGTGCTCACAGGGTCCTTTGAACTAAAAAGTTCACAACTGATGTCCTTGATTGTGAACACGTATGATGCATCCGTGATTAGGTGCAGTGAAGGCAATCGCCACTCCCCATTTTAATAGTGGAATGACGAGATGGCACAGTTACGGAAACTCTGCCACAAGACAAGGAAAAGAACGTTATAAGCGAGAGAACAGGCTGACCATCTAGATCTGAGACTAAAACACTCAGAAACCTGTCGTGCCGTAAAGAAAGCTATTGAGAGTATTATACGCAAAGAATAGAAAAAACTTTACTAGAAAGTCGATAAAGATTCATAGGGTAGATCAAACAAGATTGTGATGAGTAAACTTAAAAACTCTAACAATCTGACTCCGTCGTGCCCTGATCTATTAGGAAGAATAGTTACCACTCTCCTCACACGTCAACAAGAGGTGATCTTTGAAATTTCTCGGATCGCTCTAGACGATATTCCACATATTACGACAGATAAACTGATGAAGGCTAGCAATAAAAGCAGCTATGAGATGTCGATCAGAACTCTTTTTCAAGGTTACAACTCATGCCTGTGTTAAATGGTTTTTCCAACACCGTGAAAACAACGGAGACTGGAACTTCTGCTGAAAGAAAATGAACCCGCAATTGATCGCATCATTCTATCGCTCGGTTTGTCTGTTAGACACAGCAAGGCTTAGGAGAGCGCCATTTGCAATCGGCTGAAAATGTTAAGTGGAGACAGAAGCATGAGTAACAATCAAATTGGATTTCGGAAAACAAAATAAACAGTGGATGCCATCAACACTAAAAAGGATATTGCTTGCCAAGTTACCAAGGAAAAGCGTTGGAAGGATGATTTAACCGAGTACTGGACCATTATCACACGAGATGTAAAAAGTGCTTTCATCTCAGCACAGTAGAATCATATCCTAGAGGCGATAAGTTCAATGGGGGTCTTAGCATATTCCAAGAGAATGATCTCAAGTTACTTCAACAACTGTGCTCTATACGACACGACTGTTGTAAAGAAGACGTACAAATTTATTGGTGGAGTTTCACAAGACTTTGTCCTTGTAAATGTTGCAGTGATAGTCGTCGGTATATTTCTGAATCGAGTCACATGGGTTGAGAATGAGGCCATTAAAATTATTTGAAGATAGCTTAGGTCCTTTGGCTTGCAACTAGCGGAACTTGTAGCTGAAGAAAGAGCCTGGATCTATCGAAGGCTGCAAGAAGACCGCAATGGAAATCGTGGTGGCATTACAAAATAGAAGCAACTGGAAACAACTACTAGATGAAAGCAACACTGGAGTACTGCTCACACTGGAAGGTGGGCCCACCGTTTCATTGTAACTTTTTCCAACAGATTTTTTGTTAAAAAAAGGATATATTTTTTTCTCATAAAGTCAATTGTAAAAACTTGTAGGTTTCCACTGGTTCGCCTTCGGGCATCAGTATCGCTAAAAATAGGTAGGGTTCATAAAGAAAAGTTAATAAAGCGTTTTCACACACACTCACAAAGTCTCAATTTATTTGTGCTGTTTTGAGGAAACTCTTATTGGAAAAAAAACTATCCAGTTCACATACACATTTTACAGTTTTCAGGACGTAGTTCATAGTATGCACGGTGAACGAATAAACAGAAGTGAAGATACTACATTGTTCTAGGCTTAACATTATCGAAACTTCAAGAGGGGATGATATTTCATCTTCTAAATTATAACTTATAAGTAGGGGAAAGTCTTAAATTAATTGGTCAAAGAACGGTCGATCAGCGTCGAGTGACAGTTAGGACCGGTCACAGTCATTGGTCTTTTGACACACAAATGTCACTAATTTGACGCACGAGCGAAACGGGCCCAAACACTAACGAATGTTCCGGAATGAATCGGGGAAAAACGTAAATTTTTTCCAAGAGTAATCTCTTGCTCCCTAAATATGTAAATTCGGCCATAGAATTCTGAATTACGTTATACTTTTGTACTTAAATGATCAGATGTATGACTAAAAATTTTAAGATATAAAATTGTTTCTCTGACAATGTGCGTAACTCATTGTCGGTGTTTCTTTAATAGACTGTTAGATTTTTACTTTAACATATTTTAGATCTTTGGCCGAAATAATAAATAAGATGCGACACTGCATTTACCCAAGTAGGAATGAATCAAGACAAACCCATATTGACCCGTAACTAAGAGGCTCAGGCTTTTGAACTCAGACTTTTAGTATAAAAATTTGAAACGTCTGACAAAGAAGCCTGGAGCGCTTAACTAAAAGACTCCGGCTCTTATTTAGCATTTGTTTCAAAAAATTTTGGAATACAAGTCTTCTGAGATAAGCGGCCCAAGCTCTTTCTCTTCGTTCCATATACCTGATATGCTAAATGCAAAATGCAAAACTTGAAATGCGAAGCGTGAAAAGCAACACTTGAACCTCGAAACTCGAGAGGCAAAACGCAAGATTCTACATATGAAATGTGACACTTAAAACACTATTATGAGACTTGAAATACGCTATTCGAAATCCGCAACTCAAAATACGAAATCCAGTATGCAAGACTCGAAACACGAAATGCGAAACTGGAAACGCATAACGCAGTTGTTATGCTGACAAATTTGAAAAAGCGATGCATAGTATAAATAGCTTGATAATAACGTTTAATTTTGAAATTTCAAGTTATTTAATAAACGAATAAAAAAGTTGAATGAATGTTTTCCAAAGTTGACATTTTAAAAATTATATGCAGAATTTATTTATAATATAATTATAAGAAGTGTTTATTTTATTTACACTCTTCCTGCCACTCGTGCGGCCCGGGCGACGGAATGTTCGTCGGAGGGTACTATTCGTTAGAAGGCATTTTTCGTCACTAGGTCTTTTTGTCGGGAAGCTTTTTTGTCAGGAGGCCTTTTCGTTGGGAATCAAGTTTTCGTACATTGCAGTTTAAGAATGTATTTATACTTACATGTTAGGAGTATAATTTGTTCTGCAATAAATTTGGTTATAAGAAAAAATAATTTGTCAAGATTGATACTCCCGTAGGAACACAATATTTGGTGAACGTTTGTGAAACGTACGAATGTCCGCTTTCTAGGGTTGTAGAAAGTTTATAAGATATTGAGAAGTTCATTTAATGTCTGAAAAACGTTTGAAACGTTCATAAAACCATCAAGGAATTTTCACTAGAAGTTTATCAAACGTTAGTTGAACGTTTTCAAAGTTTAGTAAACGTCCTATAAATGTTTAGAAAACGTTCTATAAACTATTAAGTAAATTTACCAAAACCTTTAAAATTATTGTATTTATTTTTTAATTTATGTAATTTTATAAATTTTATTTTTGACAATGAATTGATTTAATTTTAAACTAAATGCGATTCTAATTTATATAAAATATTTGTAGATTTGAGGAGGAAATGGAAATATATTTCGAAACGTCATGACAAATCTGTGGGTTTTGGTAAAACCAGGTAAGAAATATTTTGATAAAACTGAGAAAAAAGTATTTTACGATATTGAATTTAAATTTATCTTTTAAATAAAAAAAAAAAAGTTTTTTTCAATTATTTTAAGTTTGCATTTTGTAAACCTTTATTTTGTTAATTTTGCTAAATCTTTTTGTCTAAAAAATTTCTATCATAATTTCTATTATTAATAAAATATTTGTTCATATTTATCGAACAAATCGTTTATTGAATTAATTTTATTTAAACAGTTGTTTTACTATTTTTTTAAAAGTGAATTTTGTTTAAATTAAAAAATCTTTGCGAAAACTTTTTTCATTAGTTTTTATTTTGTCAAATATTTTTATTTATGGTGTTAATAGTTTTTTTTTTAACAAAAATATTTTTTATAAACTGTTCATTTCTTCATTTGTTGGCAATTGCGTGTAATGTTAAAAAAAAATTCTTCATAATTTTTGCAAAAAAATGTCATATTTCAACAAAAAAAAATTCTATATATATGTTTCGCTAAAATTTAGGAACTGACCGGAATACTGCTCTCATATCCCGTACGAAAAATGTATTACCTCTCATACAACCGATATCTACCCAAGCAGAAAGTGCCGATCTCCAGCCAACTTAACAATAGTTACAACGTCAAAGCGATGTTGGCTGACGACCTTGATTGACAACATTATATCAATGTTGGATATTTTGTGTTGTCAACACTGATTCAACATTGTTAATAGATATCAATAACCGACGTAGTTTCAACGTTGGATCGATAAAATTTTCAATCATGGTTTAACTCAATTGAACAATGTCAGCGGCCGACGTAGTGCCAATGTCGAATTGATTGTATTGCCAATTGTAGTTTAACATTTTGTTGTAGTTCCCATAATTCATGAAAAACTGCAATCTTTAATTTTGTTATTCTTTATGGTTGAATAGTTGCATATTCAAAAAAAATTAGTTTTATGAAAAGATGTTCTATAATTTTTTTAGTTTAATTTTATTAGATTAAATTGTAAATAAGTTAATTTGTTAAAATTATTGTTAATCTAAAATGTTAAAAAGCTAGACAGAAACAAATGTACAGAAATAAATACAAAAATTCATAACACAAAAAACGAAAGTATTATTATTATAATTATTGATTAAAAAAATGAAGTATAATTAATAATTTTTTGCACCCCTAATAACTACCCTTAACTTAAAACATTCGTGCCTTAAAATGATTAAAATTAGAAGTAGTTTTTTAAAGATATATTTAACTATTTTTTTAAAAAAATATGTTCATTTTCTAACAAATATTACTACCCTTAAAAACCACCCCTAACGTAAAATGTTTTCTATCTGAAAATACTTTACGTAAGAAGCAGTTTTTTAAATAATATTCAATACTTTTTTTGATAAAAATATTATCATCCCTAAAAGTTTTACCACCTCTAAAAACCACCCTTTATTTTAAATATTTTTCAGTTCAAAATTCGCAGTAATAAAATATATGTACTCGCAAATTTTCATCCATTTCTGTCATTTCTTTCATATATTTGAAAATTTTTCTCTACACTTCAACAAAATTTCATGGAAATCAGTCTACCATCATAGCTAAGTGGATGTTTAATTATAAATAATATTCAAGATTAGTTGTTGAGAGATCTAAGGTTTAAGATTTTTAATTGCCATTTAGATTGGCACCATTTTTGAGATAAAATGGACTCTTGAAAAATAAATCAGAAATTAAAATAAAATAATTTAATTTTGATTGACTACGATTCAATCCGAGTCAACCTGTCTTATTAATTCAAAAACAGAAATAAAATGCGTGATTTGTTTTGCTCAATTAATCAAGTAAAATAAATTGATTTCAAATAAAATTGCATGAATTAACCCAATTTAAAATTATGTGTCAACATTTAATGTAATGTCAGAAAATTACTCCAATGCTGTGACCTTAATTTCAGGCCTTTATCCAACGTTATAATAAATAATTATCAATTATGACAGAAACCATTTTCTGCCTCACATACGGAGTGAAACTTTAAATTCAACCGAATTTTAAATTGCTGGCTACAAAGCAAACCTGTTGCTGTATGTGGCACCGTTGCCTTTTTAAACAAATACTAATTAATGAAATTATCCCACCTGAGCAACAACCAATCAACTAATTTTCCTTCTTACAAATGTGGCTAAGCCCCCCAAATCGACCGAAACCGAACGCGACACGCAAAATAAGTTGTAATAACGGCCGAGGTCAATGACTTCGAAAAAATTCGAATTCCAATTTCAAAAAATAAATAATTAGAGGGTATGAACTGTCGGACACAGGCCCGGTCGCCTACGCAACCAAAGTTTTTCACGCTCAGTATGGGAGGAAAATCAGGAAGGGTAATTCGATGGGTAAAGGCTCTGTAAAGAGTCATGCCAGCCCAACTTGGCTGACCTTTTCAAATACTCGACTCTGATTAACTAAATAAACTGGACCCAAGCAAGGCTTGAGCCGGCAGCTACAACACCGCGTTATCGACGAGTTTCGTTTGCCGTCGGGTCACGACGCTCGCCTGCGAGAACATTTGCTTTTTAACGGTTTAAATGTTAAAATACAACAATTTCAAAGCGTTTTAACTTTAATTAGTGGGTAAGAATCCAGCTTGTCACCTGTGGGACGAGAGTTCGATTCTAGCTGCAGCAGAGATTTTTTTTTCAAATAAAAATATTAAAAACATGGTTAATGTAAGTAATAAAGTAAAAATTATTTCACATAGTCTCTTAAAAAAAACTTATACATAATTTAAAGTGTAAAATAATTATTACAATTTAATAAATAATTGGAGTTAACACAATTTTTATGAACGCAATGGTCATTTGCTACGTGGGTACCAACATTAGCCTACGACGTAAGATCAACGTTGGCATACAACATACAGTCAGCGTTGGCGTGGTGTCGCATTTTGATGTTTTTCGAACGTTGGCGCAATATTGTCGAACAACATCGGTCGAAGTTGACTGACGTCGTGCCTACGTTGTTACGATTGTATTTTTCTACTTGGGTATATGTGATTTTTATTAATTATTTAGAAAGTACTATTTTCGACATATTTAAATTTAGACAACAATAACAATTAAAAATATTAAAAACAAAAAAATATGCTGCGTATAGAATAGCTTTTTTACTTTTTTTCTATTTTGTTTTTCTTTTCAGTCAATTAAGTTTATAAATAAAAAATTTAGAAAAAAACATTGAAAAATTATTTTCGAGTACGTAACTATGAAAATGTACCTGTAAAGGTGTGAGTGAATAATTAAAAATGTAAGAGTTCAATTGTTCACACATTTTCAGAACTTTTTCTGAAATTCTTAAATAAAAATTTCACCCACAATTATCAACAAACATTTTTAAATTTAGTGTTTGTTAATTTTTCTATTGTTTTTGATAGTTTATATCTATTTTTACACTGGTGAAAATTTGGCATAAATAACAATCATGGGAAAACGGGCAAAACGGACCTCATATCGTATGGTTGGCACGGACGACTTAGGGGTGTGCAAATACATACTTCCATAAATATTTTTAGCTTCACACGAATCTTTTGACTCAAAGTTAAACTATGTATCACTCAGTAATACAACCCGCACCGTTGGATGATGTAAATCGCATCATTAAGTCATCACTGAGCGATGTGATATGCATCAATGAGTCGTGCGAAAACGAGCATTCTTGTGCATTCGCATTACTTAGTGATGCAATTTCAGATGTTTTTTTCCAAAATGCATCTCTCAGCAATGCAATTCAGATTTTAGTACTGTTTTTTGCCAACTCCGTTAAAACAATAAATAGAAATTTGAAAAAATATAAGAAATTTTTGGTATGTTATCAATAAAATTGTATATTCTTTTAATACTTTTTTTGTTGATTTTATTTCGAAACCTCCAAGTAGCTTTGACGTATCTGCACGAGTCAAGTTAAGAATGCCGTATTTGCTGGAACCTTTATCTAACTGTCTTATCGGCAAAATCATGTTTTCAAAAACACTTGATTCAAGCTAAATTTAGTCATTTCAATGTATAGTTTTATTTTGATTCGTATTTCATTTATACTTAGCCAGAAACATCATTGAAGTTTATTAAAAAAAAAAAAAATAAAAAATAATAATAATAATGAAATTAAAATGACTAAAAATTCGGTTGAATCAAGTTTTTTTAAATGTACTTATTCAGTTACGATATTATAGAATTGGTTCCCAGACGTTTCTTAATTCTTAATGGTTAGAATTTTCAACGGTTTCTTTTGCAATTTTTTTACTGTTATTCTAATAAGAAATTAACAAGATTTGTGACCAAAATAAACTAAGATTTAATTTATTTTGTCATTAATTTATAATTCAAAATGTTACGGCGCATAACTGACATCTTATTCAAGTCTTACAAATATTTAAAAAAATCTTATATAAGTATCTTGTAGAAAATACTAATGTAAGATTTGTCATTTTTGAAAACGCAAATAGACGAAAATATAATTATTATTCTAGTTAAGAATTTCTTGTAGATTTTTAAATAAAAAAATTAATTTATTTTAAAATTATAATAATATTTATTTATAAATATTACGGTCATAATGCTGCTTTTATCGAGTTTTCTGTGAATAAAATGCGTTCAATTCATTTTTAACTTTACTGGTAATGATAATTCTATCAAGTTAACAAATGAATTTTGTTATTCTTTTATAAATTTTTTGAGTTTTAAGCAAGACTTTTGATGAAATAATGTTGAAATTCTTATTCAATGCCTAATAAATATATATGGGTAATTTTCACTCAATGTCTAATTATTAATTAATTAATTTTCATTAATATATAACGATCTTTATTAAAAAGAATCAATTATCCTTAATAATCTGTTAGAGATAATATATTAAATTCCGAAAATACAATTATATTTCAACATATTTTGTAGAACAAAATAATACAGACAAAATTCTTGTTTTTTTCACAAAGTTACAAAATTGTAAGATTTTTAACTTAAAATTTGTCATTTCTTTTCATTTCAACGCCAAATACTCTACTTCAGTTAATCGTACGCTCCTAAAATTGTATTTTAATGGTAATTGTTAACAGTAATAATTATAATTTTGAATCTTAGAAATGTTGTATTTTATTCAATTATAAAATAAAAAAAATCCGTTTTTTCTGTATTTGTAATTCTTTTTACTTTGCTAATGAATTATTATATTTTGTAACCATGTTGTTATCACTTTAATTTTTAAAATAATTCTAAATCATACAAACTATTATTTCGAAGATATAACTCTATACAGAATATTGATAAAATACTGGTTTTTATCTTTATTAAAAAATACTGGTTAGTTAAGATCTAATTTTAAATGTTCAACATCATTAAAAATCAAGCTTTAATTCAAAGTGAAATAAAATTCTTTGATAGTTTTAAAGACAAATTATTAAAACTGCTTCAGTACATTTTCAAAATATTCGTTACAACGTAAAAGTTCGGTCGTTATTAGTATGTTAAAACTTCTTGTGTATCTGTATGATAAATGGAACGAAACCAATCCAAAATGTTACAAATTACAAATAATCCGGATGCACATTTCAAAAATTATTCGTATTCAAATGCAATATTTTTAGAAAAGCAATTTTATAAGAACAAAAGAAAAGATGGTACTTCTTTGCAGAAGTAAAGACAGATGTAAAGTCATAGTAATAGATGCATTTTTTGGTTGCTTAAAAACAATTTTTTAAGCTTAATATTCATCATTTAAATTCAATACGTATTTTATCTGCAGAATTTTGTAGTGAAGAGACATTTCCAAGCTAAATAAAGTAATTTTTACATCAAAAATCGATTTGGAAAAAGAAAAACAATTTTGTTTTTTACATTACTCTGAGCAGAAAAAGATTAAAAAAGTGTAAGGTTTGGGTCAGACATTATAGAACAAAAAAAAACTAGAAATTAGGAAAATGTGAAATATATGTCATCATTTTATGCTGTGACATTAGATCTGTGAATTTGAAGTTCACAAAAACGCTAAAAATAACGTCCGAATCAGCGCAATTTTTCATATCAAAGTGAGGTTGAAATTTCTTTAATTTATCATCCTGAGTAACCAGCAAATCCTGACACAGTTTTTAAACTTATTCAGTAAGAAAATTAGTCGCTTTATTTTTCTAATGAGACAGCTATTAATTTAGCTATTTTAGAGAGTATAAAAAGTTCAATACTACATAAACATTTCTATTAATAATCAGTATTGACAATTTATTATTATTATACTTAAATAAACGAATATTTATTCAATACAAAATAAATATTTGAATTTACTTAATATAATTGTGCACATAAAATAAAAATATGTTTTAGTGATCATATAAAAAGAAGATAAAACAATTTTTATTTATAATAAGTATTTTGTTGATTTTTATTTCACTAAAATTTGTTTATTTTATTAAAAAACGTTTTTATTTAATCCACAATGATGTCACTTATTGTCAAGCTGGAATTTTGTTGCTAAATTTTTGTCATGCTGAATTTCAAATTCCATAACTTTTCTTCATTGTTTTGGTCTGATTTTTCCATTACTTTTTTGCGTTTTAATACATCTTGTGTTTGATATTTTTTAATTTAAGTGATTATGTTTTTTGATGATTTTTTTAATCGAATTAAAACATGTTTGATTAAAGAACATCTGGAACGAAAATTCTCTTGTAAAAGTAAAAAGTAATGCTTCTTTTTCGGGAATTTATTTTACTTTCAATTTGTCACATACCAATCAAACGAACTTTTCTATAACCTCACAATTCATTCTCAAAAATGAATTCTTGAAACTTTGTATTCAATCGTAAATCTATAGTTTTGTAATACCGACAAAGCAATTTTATACCCACGTTTTCAATGTTTTTGCTGATTTTATAATTCAACGTTTTAGTGTACGACATTTTAATAGACATTGATGTATTGATTCAAAGGCCAAATATCCAATCATTGCGTCAATTTGCTAACCAAACACTTTGATTTGCCATGAAATTAGAATTGATGTTAGAATTCTATCAAAATGGCAAAATTGAAATTCCGCGGTTTCGTGGTGCCGATTTTAACTTCATGATTATTCATAATTATCATAATAATAATCGTTTTAATGATCAATCAAATCATGCGTTACCTTTTAATGAAATTCCTATAACTATGCTTCAAGATAAAATTTGGCAATTATTAGATAATTTTGATTAATTCACCAATGAACCGATAAACGTCTTAAAACGTCTTTTCATGTAAATTTACCAGCAAATATTGCGTTAAATTACGTATAAGTTTTGCGATGACAATAAATACGGTATACTGTTAAAAATGTTTCTTCATTTTTAATAATATATTATTACACATTACATATTACACAATAAAAAATAATACACAAAACAAAAAAAAAAAAGGATTATTCAAGTACAAGCCACACATCACATTAATATAATTGTAGT
>JABFPM010002108.1:0-17673 GCA_022817325.1 Idris sp. 1 HC-2018 | reverse complement strand
GGGGGGGGGGGGGGGGGGGGAGAGGTAGAAATGCTCCCTCTCTCTTTCTCATGACTGAAGCCAGGTTTTAATGTGTGAAAAAGACAGCTCGATGCTGGCCGCAATCAGTGCAAGTGTGACAGAGAAAAGAGAGATGACGAGCGGGTCAATCTTCCGGGAGGAGTGTCCGGCTCAGTGTTCTGTGCGGAGCCGGACGAGAAGTAAAAAACGCGACTTGTTCGCGAGTTCTCCTCCTCGTCGGCAGCTTTTCTCATTTAAAAACGTGCACGCTGAAAATTTGCCGCCAGTTATACCGCGATGTACCGAGCGCACGTCGTCATCAACGGGCGCACATCCTGTCAGCACGTAAATTAACCGGACCAATAAATAAATAATTCTTTTCTGAGAAGCAGAACTTGTTGAATTTTTATTTTGTCGTCAGTGAATTGTTTTTGATAATAAATTGCAGTGAAACAAAAAAAATTTACAGTGAAAATTGTGAATGAAACTTGCAATTTCGATAAAAAAAGGAAGTGTTCGATTAAGAGAATTTTCACTGTAATTTTTGGACGGTCCAATGTTACGAAAATTGACATTTTGTCATAATTTTTGTAATCAGTGTTCACACGTTTTGTACGTTGTTTGCATTTAAATTAATGAATTTGAAATAGTCACCGCGTTTATTTGAAATAAATGAAATAAAAGAACAGAACGAGTTTATTATTATTTTTTACTTTTATGCTGAACTGTGGTGTTATAAAAGGGAAGACTTTGCTTTTTTTGTTATCGCCACTTAAGGCGAGGGTCCACTTAAAACCGAAGGTTAAGGCCGCAACGCAGTGAACTTAAATTTTCTTTTCGACTTTTTCCTTTCCTTCGTAAGAAGATACAAGCAAATAGCACCGTTTTCACTGAAAAATAAAACTAGAACGATAGTGATACTAACTTAGAATCAGATTATTATATCGATATTTTTAAAATTTATTTAAACAAGTTTCTCGATAATAATAAGATGCTTTATTTCGAGATTGAGATTTATTTCTAGATTGAAATCTCAGATTCATTATCCTTCGGTTTTGAGATTGCAATTATCAATAAAACAAACATTGTTTTATAATTATCTTACATTGAAAAATCTTTTTTAGATTTCTTAAAAGTATTAAATTGAATATTTAATAACATAAATAAACAGTTTTAATAAATATTATAAAACGCGTGTTAAATAGTATTTTATCTTAAAAAGTTTGTAATAATTTATGTAAAGAACATATCAAATAAAAAATTTGTTATATTTATTACGAAGAATTGAATATATAATAAAAATGAGATTACGTGAGAATTTGTGTAAATAATAGTCTTGTTTGTAAATTATTATAATAATGAAATTTACTTTTTGTGTTTACAAAAAATTGAACCAATAATACAAATTATACTGTATTTTTGTGTTAATAATTGTAGATAAATATTAAATATATTTTTGGCAATTAACATAATATTAATGTATAAAACTAAATTAAAGTGATATATGACTCGGATTGTCTGTCTCTCTCACACAAAAATAGTTTTTATGTAATATTTTTGAGTGAGAGAGACAGACAATCCGAGTCATATATCACTTTATCAATAATTAACAAAAATTGGAATCTTGTTAATACGAACAAATAAAAAATTTATATAAAGAAAAAAAATTGATACAGTTTTAATTGAAATTAGACATTTTGTTAACTAAAAATAATTGTTTTTAATATTGTTACACGAATGTCATTTTAGTTTATATTTACAATAGTATTGTTCAGTGTTAGATTTCTCCGAAACAGTCGGTATGCTCAAAGTTTGAATTCATAACAAAAATCGAAAGTGAATTATGATTTCAAATGCAAGTGTATTTTAACAACAAGAACTAGGAAAAATTATATTTTAATTAAAATATTTGTCCCCTTTAATTGATAAAATTATATTTATCTGATAAAATTTACAAATCCTTTAATTAATTTATTTTTCAGTATTTATTACATTTATCTTAATTTACTTAAAAAATATAACATTTTCAAGTAAATTACGAAAAGTACTTATAAAATTATCAAAAATTATTTACCAAGTATTTAATTGCAGAATTACTTTTTAAAAAAAGATAATAATTGAATTGAATTACCATAATTGTAATTAAAGTATTTATCTCTGTATTTATATATTCATTGCAAATAATTTGCACATCATTGTAGTGTTTTTCTTCTTTAAATAATTAAAGTTTATTTAAAAAGAATGTAAGTTACGTTAATACATTCAACCGGGCAGTTCTCGTCATTTAGATCCGGTTTTTAGAATCAGTGTTGCTTCAGACAATCGATTGCCTCAACCGAATTGGACAGAAGTCACGTTCGACGATTCAAGTGTTAACGGCTCAAAGGTAACACGAGCACTTTCTACGTGCAATGCCTTTGGACCGTATGACCTGCTAACTTTTCCTGCAGCACATAACGAGTCTCGCCTGCAGACAGCAATTCATTATTATGAAACAATTCACTGCACTACAAGGTTCGCTTTTACATCGTTGCGTAACCCAATATCAACAAGCTAATCGTTTTTGATTAATTATAACAAACGAAAAGAATATTTAATACACTGGAGAAAAAAAGTCGGGACACCTGATTTGGATGAAAAAAATGTTTAACTTCAAATTGCCATAACTTTGCCAATTTGGTTGGTATACATTTTTTTAAAATAGTTTTTCGCAGAGGTAATTTCAAAAGGTCATAACTTTCTTCAAAATTATCAAAAAGCTTATTTTGTTTCTAAATGTTCGTAATTTCTCAAGCTTTTAGAATCTGCAATAACAACTTATGAAATTGTCCATTAAACTTTTGTATGATTATGATTAATTATGCTAAAAGCTTTAAAAGAGTAAAAATACAAGTTTAAATACAGTATTTTTTTTATTTTTGAACAAATGTTTTAATTTAATGTTTAAAGTCCACCATTATTTGTAAAAATCATCATAAGGCAAAATCTAGCATTTTCTAGTAAAAGATTGAACACGTTCAATCGCTCTTTCTGGCTTATCTACCTACAATTTCATTAGTTTTTATTGCAAATTCTTAAAGCTTGAGAAATTACGAACATAAAAAAATTAAGCTGTTCAATGATTCTTAAGAAAGTTATGATCTTTTGAAGTCACCTCTGCAAAAAACGATGATTTTCAAGTTTCCGGGTATCCAACAATAAAATTCATTTTTAACTAGAGCATTTTGAAGTTTCAAGCCTTTGAATGAAAAAAATGTTGGCATATACATACAAATTTGCAAAAGTTATGGTGATTTGAAATTAGAACATTTTTTTATATAAATTAGGTGTTCCGAGTTTTTTTCCTTCACTCTATATACTGCAAAAAATATTAAGCATTTAACTCGAAATTTTTTTAAAAAAAAATATTTAAAATTTTTCTGCACCCTTAAGTAATTTATACAATTACAATTATAATTATCATTACATAATTTTTATTGAGTTAAATTAAAATAATGATATTTTATTTTAATAACTGTGTTTGACTTGTCACATATAAAAGAATGTAGATTAAAATAAATTAAAATAAATAAAATAAAATAAACAAAATAAACAAAATAAACAAAATAGATTAAAATAGAAAAAAATGATAAGATAAGGTGTATTCTTTGAATTTTTCTATTCAATATTGATCTAACAAAGAAATCAAAGATGAATAAGATTTGAAAATGCAGCTTCTGCAAACAAATATTGCTTAATATTTTTCTTGTATCTACAAATAAACTCAAAAATGTACTTTACAAAAAGATCCAGATAAAATGAACTAAATAAAATGATAAATAATCAACCTACGTAATTCTTCATTGTTCGATATCATCAGCGCAACAAGTATCTCAGATTAGATAGCTTAATTCCATCAGACTGAATTTTCGTCAGCACCATTTGGACGACTTAGAGGATAAGAGAAAGAGGTTTCCAAAAACGAAATATATTCGATTGCAGTAATCAGACAGATGTTATCTTAATTATAATAGACCATGACAGTGAGATGCAACATAAGTGATTGTATCTTATCTTAAGATAACCAGCACTAAGTGTCGATCAGAAGCTAGTCTAATATTGTTACTCAGTTGGAAATCAACAAAATGGATTTTAACTCCGAAAGCCCGTCTGCTACGTCCACGGTGACGGTCGTTTTGCTGGCAAAAGTGGGTGCTATGTTTGCTTTGGGATGTGGATCTTTGATCGCGGGCATGATGCCGGTCCTGGTGAAGAGGTGCAGAAAGTGGTCGTTTGAAACCAAACACGGTATTACCAGCGGTTCCAGTATTTCGACCAGCACCTCTGCTTCGGCTGTTGATAGTAGTACACCTGCACCTCAAGTAATTTTAATAATAGTGTTTGGATAATTTTCAGAGATTTGTTGCTGAAATAAATTAATGAATTATGCTGATTCTTCAGTAAATGTCACTTGTTTTTCCTTAAAATTGACTAATTCTCATTAAATTGCACTGTTTACCCAATAAATCTCATTAATTTCTTAATTTTATTATACCAACAAATCACAGAAAATTACCCAAACTTCCCAAACAAATCTAGGGTCTGCTGACATCACTCCTGCTCTGCTTCGGCGGTGGAGTGCTGCTCTTCACGACGTTCCTGCACCTGGCCCCGGAAGTCCGCGAAAGCGTGGAGCGGCACCAGTCCAGCGGCCAGTTGGCCACCCTCGGCTCCCTCAGTCTCGCGGAACTCCTCTTCTGCGGTGGTTTCTTCTTCGTCTACCTGATGGAAGAAACCGTGCACGCCGCCCTTACTGGCAAACACGAGTCCGAGGCCCTGCTCTACCGCACCATCTCGGTGCGTCGCTGCAACAACGCCACGAACAACAACAACAACTCCGAGGCCTCGTCCTCCAGCAGCATCACCGACGACAAACACTGCTCCAAGGACGACAAGACCAAGGGACTTCCTGCGATATTTATCCTGGCAAGTCCCTCGGAGGTGAGCTCCGAAGTGACCAAGTGCGACAGCAAATATGACCTGGAAAGTCTCTCCAAAAAGAGAATCAGTTCGTCGCACTCGCACATCACCGCGGAGAACTCCATTAGGGGGCTGCTGACAGTGCTGGCGCTGTCATTCCACGCGATTTTTGAGGGTCTCGCGGTGGGCCTGGAGCCCGCCCTGGGGTCGGTGGTGTACTTGGCGGCAGCCATCGCCACGCACAAGCTCGTGATTTCGTTTTGCGTGGGCATGGAGCTGTACTGCGCCAAGGCCTCGAGCAAGACCATCTTTGGGTACCTGTCGGTGTTCTCGCTAGTGACGCCGCTGGGGATCATTATCGGGGTGGCCCTGGGGCATCTGAAGAATGACAGCGAGACTCTGGGACCCACGCCGACGATTTTGCAGGGAATGGCTGCGGGCACGCTGCTGTATGTGGTGTTTTTTGAAGTTCTGGCCAGGGAGAGGGCTAATGAAAAAAGTGGACTGCTGCAGCTGCTGTCGATTTTGGTTGGGTTCATGCTCATGCTGGGACTGCAGATTGCCAGTGAGTTGGCTTTTATGGGCAGCACGTTTTTTCCTCAATTTGAAGAATTTAGATTAACACAATTTATGATTCAAGACATTTAGACAACAAAATCTTATGATCTAGAAAAATTTTAAACACAAATTATATAATTTAGATAATTTAGGAAAACATATTTATCATTTAGAAAATTTAAATAAAAGGTTCTATACTACAGGAAATATATGAAATTTAAGAAAACAATACAAGACTTACGATCTTGGAAACTTAAATAATTAACTTATTTACATAATTAAAATGCACAATTTCTATACGTTTTATTAAACAATGAAAATATGTAGAGATCAGTAAAAATGATATATTTTCCTGATAAATCCGTGAAAATGTCATTGATCGTTCAGATTTAGAGAGAGTTAGTTACCTTTTGTTCCAAATCAGTAACTAGTAACATCAATCAATTTATCATGCAAAGCATAATTTATTGACGGATATTTTCAGAAAAAACAAAATGTGTACAGGAAATAAATTGAAATTGGTTTATTTAGGTAGATTTTACCAGAATGCTATTGACAGTTTACTTTATTGTTTCATTTGTTAACTGAAAATGATCAGGTTGTTTTTAACTTATTATTACAATAAACGCAAATTGTTTTTGTTAAATTATATTAAAAACTTAGAAGTGTAGAATTATAAATGAACCTTTATTTTTTTAGAATTTTATCATTATAATTTATCAGTAAGCCATAAATGTTTTTTAATAGCTGTATGCAAAATTTATGACAAAGATTTTGTTTACATTTTTTTCTCAGACCACTTGGGAAAATTTAAAAAAAAGAATCCAATCTTTGCATGTCGAATTGCAAAATTAGTACTTATAATCGTAAAAACAAGTGAGATCTCGGCGGTTTATGGTAATTTATTAAACATCGTTTATGACTCACTTGCATAGAATTTTCACTCCGAAGATTTTAATTTAAGATAATTATTATTTTTTCCAACATAGAAAAATAAAGGATCCGTTTCTTTTCCAATGTACTTATTAAAAAGATGATTATTACAAACTTTTGCGTAATTTTGCGTAAACAAAGGCAGTTTTATAAAATATAAAAAACCAGATCTTTACACACCTTGCATATTAATTAATTTTACTACATTTATACAAAAAAAATCTTATAATAATATATAATTGAGATTAACTGCTGTCAGGCAATTTGTTAAAAATGAACATTTGAAAAAAAAAAACATTCTAAATACGTGGATGGAATTTAAATTTTACTTATCCAGATGGATTAATAACAACGTCTTTTCATTTCATTGACAGTAATATGGCTTGACAGCTAAATAGACGAATATGAGGAAAAGACAAATTTGAAATTATTATGTCTATTACGTAAACGAAAAAGCACAGGTGAGCACGAGGTTTGACCAATATCTCGTCGATAAATACTTTGTTCAGCCTGTTTAAAGTTCAATGGCACTTAAATTATGTGATAAAAAAAAGAAGTTTCGAAGCCATTAAATAGTTTTAGTCAGCGAATTTTGTAATTTATAGTTTTTAAATTATCAGAATTGACTGGGCAATTCCCATAAGATATAAAACCGACCTCTTTTTTAAATAATTAATTTTTAAAAATTTATTTTATTTTATCTTCTAATAAAGTAAAATTGTTTTTATTATTTATAAAATCTTTGCGTTTATTGCCATTCAAAATTTTTACAAACGTAGTTTGAAAATTTGTCCTTGTAATGTTTGTACTCTCACTTGCACGTGAATTATTGAAGTAAAATCGTACCTATGATTGATTGTTTATTCTCACGCAAAGTTATCGTTCAAAAATAATATATCTATTGGCGTACACAAATTGTATAAAAATAGTTTAATTCAAAACATTTTCAAGAAAAAAAACTAATATAATGATTTTATTCTTTAAAATTCTTTAATTTTAATTTTTCTTGAGATAAATCATAAAAATTTATCAAAAATCTCGTCAACAATTATATATACTTTATGAAAATTTAATGCAAAATTATTTTTCCCTGTACCATCGTTAATCATTCGTTTGACTTCATGATTTCATAAATAAAAAGAGAAAAAAGTTTTGCAAAATCTGTTTTAACTATTAAAGTTCAAATAAAAGTACAATATCGATTATGCCAAAAATTCTGTAGTTCACTTAATAAAGGCCAAGGTTGGAACTAACATTATACAAAATACTTCGTACCAGTGCATCCGAATTATATAATTTTCTCTTTTAAATCGACTTAAGGCAATTATACAATATCTTTGCGTGCTGCTGAAACTTCAAACAATGAACAAATCTTCTCTTTGCTTTTGATGCTGCAATCATTGACGCAATTTTTGTATAATTATAGACAAAATTTTTGAAAATACCAGTGCTGCTTCAAAATTATAATAAATGACCACTTCCGAATAATTAATTTGCAACAAAATATTATCTCGTTTCAACCAGTGTTTTATTTTACTAATAATTACTCTGTCATTGAAACAAGATTGCTAACTTTTAAAAAGTAATTATCAATTGTAAATGTGCATTTATTTATTGTTGCTTGTTTTTCTTAAAAAAACAAAAAAAACGATAAATTAAAAATATTATTATATTTTTTGTAAGTATTCTTGCATTTAGAAAAATCATAACAAAGTAAAAAAATTGAAGATTTCTAGTAAAATTATTTATTCATTTATATTCAAGTTTATAAGAAGGTGTGAAAGTTCTACGTTCACAGAGTTAGGGACTTTTTGAATAATATTATCAATTTTATGAATTAAATAAAGATCGTATATTCATTCTAATCTTTAATATTGGTGGAATAATTTCGTTTAGAAGAAAGTCTTGTTAAATGAGAATTGTCGTCGTATTTACGGAGCGCGTTTTGTTTGTAATCTCAAAAACGCGGTCCCTATTTTTGCGCGCATTTCTTTACAAAAACTAATTTTTAATAGCTTATATGACTCTTTGTGAGTGAAAAAATCAAATAATTGAATATAGATTAATACTTTGCAGTATTAACAATAATAATTGAAAAACTGCAATGTCGGTAAAAAAAATTGTAAATTTTAATTGCTAATGAAATTGTTTACTCTTTTGTATTCAAGTGTCTGGAATACAAATCGTAAGAGGTGTAAAATTTGAAATGAAATGAAAGAATAAATTTATTGAAACATGACAACGTTTGCATATCCTGTTCAATACAAGAGATGCTACCAGCACAATGGCTCGTTATATTAAATGACGTTAGAGAATCGTTTTAAAAGATCTAGTTGCTTTCATCGCCCATGGCAATGACCCAACAATTGTGGAGCAGATTCTGATCAGAAAGGTCACTGAACGTTTCGACCGACTTTCCTGTACTTTCTCGCACGCTTCGTCCTTCGCGAACTTTTCTTCGCTGTAGTTTTCCTCAAGTGTACAAAATTGCTCAAACTTTATTGTTAAATCGTGAAGGAGTATTTAAATAACTTTGCGAGACTTTATTTATTATTTATTATAAACAGTTTGTATAAAATTATTAATTAACACGTGTACATATGTTAATATGTACGAATGTGTGCGCGTTGTGTACATGTGGATACGTTGTGAGCTGTTTGGTAGCTCGGTGGAAAGAGAGGAAGAGAGTGAAGAGGCGAATGGTGTTATTAACCATGGGGGATGATAGAGAGGGGGTATGTGTTCCTAAAACTGTTAGTGTTAATTTCCTAGTATGTTCTCAAAATTGAGTAACTAAGTTGCCTGAATATACAAACTTACGAAACTTGATATAAAATATGTTTCCCAACGAAAACTGAGATGAATTAGTGTTATCCGTTTGAAATTGCTCAATTATCCTGGACATTAATTTCTTTTATCCTGCCAAGCATAGTTACAGACTTATCACTGTGCTCTTTTGAAATTAAAACATATTTTGCAACTTTGTGTGATAAATGTTCTTTTTCTTTTTTTTGCAAAATGAAAGTGTCACAATTATGTGATAACATCTTGTAACAATTTTTTAATCAGGAAGGAACAAATTTGCATACTTTAATGTGTACTTCTTCGCGACTTTTATATAAGCAAGTTAAAATTGAATAATTGAACTCAAGAGCGGAATCTGCAACCTAATTAAATTTATGAGCCTGTTAATCCAAATACAAAAATTTATTTCCACTGTGTTGTGTTACGCCATTCAGTTTCATTCATGTTTTTCTTTCATCGCCAAAGTTAAAATCGGATTTCTCCTTTAACAATAATATAACGTAATATTGTTTCTAACTTTTCTATACCATTTATTTTATTATTTATAGAATAAAATAAAGGCAATAAATTGTATTGCAAATGAAAAATTATTACACGCTGATTTCGTAAAATTATTATTCCAAGAAATAACTTTCTTTTATTGCTTGAATGTTCATCAACAAATTTACAAATACTTTATTAAAACAAACAAAAAATAGATGTTTTCTCTCTTTTTCAAATCGCACATTAAATTTTTATAAACTTTTATTTTTGATTCGATTTTAAAAAAATAATATTTGATTCATATTAAAATTGTTTTTAATTAGAAACTATTAAAAACTAAAATTTTTGTTAACCAATCTTAAAAATTCAAATTAATGAAGGATTTTTTACATTCATTGTTAAAAAAAATGTATAAAATTTAATTTTGTAACATCTTATTATTGTTATTTCTGAAGAGGAAATTTCTTAAAAAAGCTGTAGTTTTTTTTTCTATTAGTTCCTATTGATGTTAAAAATGTTTGCATCATTTTAATTATTATTTTGTTTAAACGCATTACTTTCGTTTTTTAGCGGCGCATTCACACGAGCACGGCGGTCATGCACACGACTCACATCACAATGAACATAATCATGACGAAGGAGCGCACAGTCATGAGCCCACCACTTTTATATGTAAGTTTTTTATACGCTACTAATTACTAGGTATTTATTCTAATTGTCTGAGCTTTTTCAAGGAAAACATTGAATTAAATGTGCTCACATAGCAAAATATGACAAATTATACAAGTTTCTTTACATATCATTAAATTTACAATGTTATGTTTAACTTAACGTAAGAAATTTGCGCTATCAAAATGTTTTACTTTCCCTAATTTGTTAGATCAAAATCAAAATTAATTAGCTTAACAGTAAATATGCTCATTATTTCTAATCATAATGAGAAAACTCAATTTTATTATTGTTTTCTAATCACACTCATCAGTTAAATTGAATTGGTGTTAGCTACAATTTTGTATTGTCAATTAGAAACATGCATAATATTGATTGCCAAGAATATTTACTGTTCATAAACTTTTTTAAAAAACAATAAGTGAAAATTGCTTTCTCTGTGTTATTTTTATTGTCATCCTACATACTTTAATTGGACATAAATTTAACTCGCGGTTTCGATAAAATGAAACTTTCTTTGGTACAGTTATCGATTAAGGATTTTCATTGGTTAACTTTTTTTATAGAAAATAAAATAAATAAGATACGCTTGATTCGTATTCTTTTCTCTCTCTCTCTCTCTCTCTCTCTCTCTATGATAACGCTCTCTATGTCGGTCAACTGTTGACCTCCTTTCAGACACAACTTTTTGCTCTTTAAAATTGCAAACAAACTAATGAGTTTTTACGAAGGATATCGCATTGATTTTCTGTTATTACATAAGCTTATAATTGTGTGACTCGAATCAATTAATCATAATGAACTATATGTGAAAATAAATTGATTTATTCGAATTATTTATTATAAATTAAAATTTATTAAAATTTTCTAGCAACTCTTGCTGACGGTGTGACGACTGCGGTTCTTGGATACTCAACACCATCGTCCATCACCACGTGAGAAGACCCAGTTTTCAGCATTACAAAATGTATGAACTGAAAAACTCTGTGAAGTAGAAAAAAAGAAAAATAAGAGTCGTGAATGAAGATGCTGAACTACGAAAGTGCATTTACAAAAATTTGTCCAACAAAAGGATGAAAACAATAATCTCAGCCGTTTAAAGTAAAAGAATAAAGCAAGTGATAAATGCCTGTGCGGGATCAAAAACAAGTCCAAGTGTGACTTTTTGTTGTAAATAACTTTTAGATTGTAAGCGATGACATTTTCAAAACAAGAAAGAAACAAGTATTACTAAACGCACGTATTTTAAGAGCTTCGTTATGTCGCTTGTATTTATAGATATGAGCATTTAATTTTTTTTGTTCATTTTTTTGTATGCTGATGAAACATATTTGTATGAAAATGAAAAACTGTTGAAAGAAAAGTGTGAATATTATTTTTTACGAGTTCACCTTTTGGACGACTAAAAGGTGAAGTAAATGAATTGTATGATGAGATTTTTAATACATTTTAACAAATTAGGACTAAGATTTTTTGATTATAAGAAAATCATTATATTTATATAAATAAATAGCTCTTCTCTTTTGTAACTCTTTCTTTTCTATCACTTTTTTATCTTGATTATTTCTAATTATTGTTACAGTTATTATTAAGATTATTAGATAATTATCTTACTTTCATATGTGGTAAAAGTAAAGTTTTTTGTTTGATTTTTAATCTGAATTGAAAAGTTTTTAAGTAGTGTAATTAATGTACTAATAGAATTTTAATAACTGTTTTTTACTAAATTAGTATTGTCATTCTATTAGATTTTTAATAATAATGTCATTGGAATTTGAAGTATAAAAGCAGAGACAAGAAATAATTTTGTTTTACTTTTATTTAATTGTGGCATAATAGATATATGTGTACAAGAAAAGCAACAAATTCTTTCAGTCACTTCCCATGCTTTCTATTTTTTTTAATATCAACATTATTGTTCATATTAATTTATTAATTATTTTACTATAAAAATCAAAAAAATGATACACTTCAAGTTTACTATAAAACTGAAAGAAAAAAAAATTAAAAAAAATATTGATTGAAAATTTACATTGCATGACAGCACGCATTCACACACATAAGCATATATAGTAAATCATAGTTTAAAAATCTAATTAAACACACAATTTGATACATAAGGCTGTGTGCATGATTAAATTATAATTTACACTACATTTTACCCATCGTACATTTTTTTAAAACGTATTTTGGTTTGTATTAGACTTTTAACAATGGTTTACCTGCATTATTATTATGTTTATATATATATAGATATATATATATATATATAATTAAAAAAAATATATAATACAGTTTTTTACAATTAAAGTACTGTTTCTTGTTTGTTAACCGATTTGTCAACAAAATCTAAGTAACTCTGGCAAATGGTGATCACGGATATTGCAGAGGCGACACCGACAATAGTGCATATCAATGGATTCGGTGGAATTACGGATCTTAATACTGCCCAATAAAGTACAGATCCAAAACTGAACAAAACTGCTCCAGAAGCACTGTAAAATTAGAAATAAAATTAATAATAATTTTTTAAAAAATACAAATTTATGGGATATTTATGTGGCATGTTCCATAAAAGAGCCATATATAAACCATAAATGAAGTCATATATACATGTTTACTTTGTAAAATGTTGAACAATTTCAAAACAAAATTTGGTTTTTCGATCATTTTTGAGGGAGATATGACTGTTTAAAATTGTCTCTACAAAACGCACTTTTAACTTTTAATGTGTCGCAATCAAGGAAAATATGTATTCAGTTAGAGTTTTTGAAAGCTGAAGCTTTCGAACAAAAAAACATTATTTACATTTATCCGCAAAAATGACATACACTTTTAAATACAATTAATTTCAAGTGTGTTCAGACTTTTGACAGGTACTGTATATAAAAAGATTCTGCAATTTAAAAATATATTTTAACTCTAATTAATAAGAAAATAATTTGCAAAATATAAGCAATAACTTAATAAAATAGTGAACTAAAATTCTTATTCTACACGATATTAAACAAAATTTGACTCAACATTTGATTGATTTTAAATTAATACACAGTTTGTGCAACACGTGGAGTAATTTATAAGAAAAATAAATTACCAATCTATAAAGCACTTAATTAAAATGCAAATTAATTTAAATTTATTAAATGACGTTCCATTTAAATTTGGTAATTCAAAAAAAATATATATTAAAATGTTACGGAACTTTGTTCCGATGATTCATTTTATTTTCTTTCTTAAAAAAACTCGAAGAATGCAAAAATTCAAACAGTTTTTTACCTGTAAGTTATTCTCAGTGGAGTTGGGGCTTTTTTCATGTGTTCTCTGGTGTAAAAATAAATTCCGGTTCCTATGAGAGCACTGCCCAGTAAAACATTTGTAATGTCTCTGTTAGGAAATACTCTGCAAAAAAACACAAACTTTTAGTCAGTGAAAAAACAACTTTTTTTTATTTCTATTTTGTAAATAATTGTTGACAAAAAAAAAGAAAGAATAACAATATTAACATAAAAAAGAGCAGCAACAGTTGCGAAGTGTTACGTAACTCTTGTAAGCAAAGTAGACTCACACTAATTGCAATTAAATTACCTGATTGTGAGTCGTGGGTTCATAACATTGACGGACAGTGCTGTGTAGGAAGCAACGCCAAACGCAGGCACATAAAATTTGGCGATGTTGCACTTGGTGAGAGGTCGCAGGCCCAATTTTGCTAAAATGGAGCCGGTATTTGGTTGACTTTTTTCGGTCATTTTTGTTTCACTGATACTCAACAAAGTTTTACAAAAATTAACAGAACACTTTGGTTGACAACTCGTCGCGTTGATACTATTTTGTTTAGTTAATTCAAGTATTTACTGGCTTTTAAAATGTGCAAATCAGATGTTTGATCTTGAGACTGGGGCATGGACATCGAACAACTCTGGTTGTTGGTTTCATGTAGACGAGACAATCTGTCTTGAAAAATTGCAAAATTTACCCTAGACATTTTGTAGATGGCAGCTGAGAGACATTGTTCTAGAAATATTTACTTAACAAAGTTTGCAAGACTAGCAACAAACAAATTATAATTAATATTTTAAATAATTATTTTAATTTCAAATCTTTATTTTTTCAAAAATCAATTTCTGAAAAGTCCACAATTAATTTTGTTTTTAATTTAAAATTTAATTAACAAGCTTATCACATTAATAAATAAATTAAGATTTTTATTTTTATTTAGTTTACATTTTAAACTAAAATAAACAATAAAAAAAAAATCTCAATTTAATTTTAAAATTAACAAATTTAACTTAACAAAATATTTGAAGAATCCCGGCAAAACTTGCATCATATGTATCGATCTACCAAACTTAACCTAAAAAAACTGATCCAACAAATTATGAGTAAACACTCTAAAATAAAGTGAAAATGTTTGTAAACAAATTGTTTGAATCGCACAACGCTATTTGTTAGAATTAATTTGTGAATAATCGTTAGACACGTAAACAATCAAGGTACCCAAATTTGACGAGAAAAATGGCTGACTGGTGATCGAGCGGGGTGTAGTTTACGCTTCGTCGCAGCATGTAAATAATTGTCTGGCTCAGCGTCAGTGCGTTCAATTGCATCTGCAATTTGTTACAATTTTTGTTAAACAAATTAAAAAAAGTGAGTGAGTTTGCAAGTTGACAGGGGACTTGTTGTCAAGCAAAAGTGTACCTCTCGGCCAGAATGGACTGGGACTCAATTGCCATGACAAGTCTGCAGCTCACAGACACCGAGCACAGATATTACGGTGACATGTTCACTTATTGCTCGGAAAATGCCGACACTGAAAATATACCCATGGTCAATGTTTTGAACTTGCTCTCGTCGGCCAATCTTCCACGAGAAGTCATGTTCAAGGTGAACTTTTTTGTAAAACAAATTAATAATTGTACTTGAAATTTGACGTCACGTCAACTGTCAAAACAGTTAGGTTAGAGCAAGTGTCACTGATTTGGAGCAATTGTTTTGTAAAAAAAAAAAATTGCTGCTTTGTTTTTTTATACATTTTTACTATTTAATGGTAATTTTATTATTTTTTTTTGTATTAATAATTGAATCAATAAAAGTAACAAAATTGCAAGATTTGCATTTATGATTTTCTTGTTAAATTGGATGTAAAATTTATTTTAAAAATATAAAAAACTTGTGATAAAAATATAAAATTTACCAAAAGTTCATATTTTAGTTAACCAAACTAATCTCACTTTTGTCACTTTTTAATTAATAAATTAATAATTTATCAACAGTTACAAATTAAATAGTCTAAAACCAAATTAAAAGTTATATTATTAATAAGTGATTACATTTTTTTTGTAGTGTCAACATTGGTTTACAATTTTACCAAGTGTTCTTTACGTTGATATTTTGCATTTTGCATTTTGCAAAATTTGAACAGCTTGGACTATCTAGTATTTGACATATTTAATTTCAAACACTGAGAAAATACATAGCTTGTATATCTGTATAGGTATATCATTTTTGATAAATTTTAAAATCAATTATCTCGGTTTTTGGCTAGTCCTACGGCTTTAAATGTTGACACATGATGTAAAAATAAGTTTATTTATGAGTATAAATGAGTTTATTTTGACTTTACTAATAAATATATATGTTGATTATATGTAACATTGGTCAAGTTCATGTTGGCCAATGATGAAGATTTAATGAAAATAATAAAAAAGGTAGTAGAAGCCTAGTGAAAGTTATTATCTAACATACACAAACTTTAATTAATTCCGAGAAAAAAATCAAAATCATTTAAAATACTGAAAATGTTGTTAACTATAAGACTTTGAAATTAATTTAAAAAATAAATAAATACTTAAGGTTAAAAGATCTAATTAATCATTTTTCATAAAGAACATTTTTATGTGTTACAAAATTAATTTTATTACAAATCAAAAGTATGTTGATATTTTTTGTGAACTTTGTAAAATAAACATTAAATATGAGAGTTGTCAAAATAAACTTAAACTTAAATCGTAGATCATTTCCATGAAAAAAATAACGTTTATTTTAAGTTAGGACTTTTTGTTCTTATTTTCAACTCAAAACTTAAATAATTACATTTAAAATTTTACTAATTACTGTTTTTTTTAGATTTTAGATATGTTTGGAGGTGCAAAGTACAATCGCATTAGTAGGAAACAATTTTACGCAGTGTTGAAGTTAGTAGCCGCATATCAAGCAGGTCTTGAGATAAATAAAGAAGCTATAACATCGTCTCTGGACGAGATAGCGTTACCAAGGTTCACTTGGCCCGGCAACAATGAGGAAAACAAAAATTCCGAGCAATTCAGAAATGTGGCAGCCAAACTGGAGGAGCGGGTACCCGACAGCACCACCGAAAGCGAAAGCGAGCCTGACTCGCCCCACAGAACAGGTGGCAGCACCGAGTCACCGACACCTACCAACAGTGTTGTCCAGGAACGACACGAGAACAACACCAAGGAATACATTATGGACAATGCTCCAAATACCTGGCAGAGATTGTTTGTGTCTGAAGAGCAGAGACAACTTTTAGGTAAAAAAGATATAAAGAAAAACATAAAAATACCGTAGAATGGAGTGAAGTCGATCAAAATTAACAGATTTGTGTTAAACAACTATAATTATATTTAAAATAAAATTCTGATAATTGGTTTGCAAAATTTCAAGTTTTTGTTCCTCAAGATATTTGATATAAAACACTTAAAAATTAATGAATAATATAAAAAAAAAATAATTAAAATGATCGACGACTTTACCCCTCTAAATGACGTAAAGTTGATTAATTATTTTAAATTAGTTAAAATAAATTTTTTTTCATTTAATTTAATAACTTAAACATTATAAGTTGTTATTTATACAAAGAATATTGGAATGACATCGAAGTAATTAAATAATAATTAAAACTACTATAGAAATAATTAAAATTGAAAAAAATTAAAGATGAATTTTGATTAAATCAATCAAGATTAGATTCTGTAACAATATTTAAAAAGTTTTGTTACTTATCTAATTAAGTAAACCTTTTTTAAAATACGAATAACTTTTTTGAGTGCATTATGGTCATATTTAAAGAATGGCTTTGAAATTTCAAAGTTAGCCGGATAAGAGGTCAAAAATGACCCCCACATGAAATGGAAGGGCAATTATATCACTCGAAAGGTATAACTTTTAATGTCATTTCCCCAAATTTTTAGGTCTGGACGCAGTTGTTCAAGCTCATATTGTTAAAAAACGTGTTTTTAGAGTTTTATT
>JABFPM010002107.1:0-17676 GCA_022817325.1 Idris sp. 1 HC-2018 | reverse complement strand
CGTTTTCATTGAAAATACTACGTTACATAAATTATTTGTAAAATCTTATAAAATAAATAACTTAATAATAAATAACTTTTATATCTAGTATTTAATTTACAGATGCCTATATAAAAATACATACATTATATTTTAATAGATGTTATTCTTACCAAACATAATGTTAATTTAAAAAAGAAAAAAAAATATTAACAATTTTAAATCGGATCTTATTGCTTACACTCACAAATCATATTTTAAATTTTTATTTACATAATTAATTCGTAGAAATTAGTACGCTGAATTGCATTTATCGCTCATTAAAAACCTGATGTTTCGACAATTTTAAAATATTTAAAAAAACCAAAAAAAATTGAAATTTAAAACCTACGGCAATTTAAACTTTGACATTTTGCAAGATTTAATTATACTTAGTGTGTGTTTTGATTTTTTGTCTTTTATTTTTAACTAACTGTTTAAAAAAATTAAATTAAATATAAAATAGAAAAAACTGTTTTATTTAAAAAAAAGCGCTTCTCTGCAGCAACAATTTTGGAAATTTCATACTAGCTAAAATAAAATTGCTTATTTCAATTCAAATAATTTTGTAATAGTTGTTAAAAAAATCAATTTTTAAGCACTGCATAGAAAATTTTTCGAAGCCACGTAGAAAAGACAATAGCTGAACAGATAACACTAGAACCAGGGTCGCTGAGACATTGGGTTGTAGAGTCGTAGTCATGCCCAACCCCTGACACTTTTTCTAACGCATTTTGGTAGAACGTACAATTCTAGTTAAAATGCATGGTTTGATGACAGACTTTGATCTCAGTTAAACTAGTAAGCTACCATTTACTTTAGCTGTTGGCATGCCCTTATGTTTTTTGTGCAATTCTACAGCTTGGATCAAGCATTACTTTTCACTATTGCTATACATATTTGCACCTGCTATTGTAGTATGTCTAATACACCATACTGATACTTCTTTAATTATTACATTTTAGCTAATAGTGGTACTTCTTTTTTTTATTTGAATAAAATTAAAGTTACTTTTATTTGTATCATAATTTCACTTCAGTATTTGGTTTAAATTTGTTTAATTTTTTTAAATGTAATTCTTAATTACACCACCATGTAAATAATTATGAAAAAAAAGTTTTTTTTATCATAGAGTTATCCACTTTTCAATAATTGTTTCAACTTCATATTAAAGTCCTGTTATTTGATGTAGGTCGTGGTGAATGCTTTGGTGCAAGCTATTCCATCTATCTTCAACGTACTCCTCGTCTGCCTTATATTCTGGTTGATCTTTGCGATCATGGGTGTACAGTTATTTGCTGGAAAATATCATAAGGTAACTTATTAATTTTTAAATTAAAATTGTGTACATTTAAAATTAATCTTATTTCTTACTCATTTTTAGTGTATAGACGCTAACAAAACAACATTAAGCTTTGAAATTATTCCTGATCGAAACGCTTGCATCGCAGAAAATTACACGTGGGACAACTCACCGATGAACTTTGATCACGTTGGGAAAGCTTATTTGTGTCTATTTCAAGTCGCCACATTTAAAGGCTGGATACAGATAATGAACGACGCTATCGATTCCAGAGAGGTATATATATATATTATATATATATTATAAATCAAATCCCTTTCAGTAAAAAGTAAATTAAAATTTGTAATAAAAAGTTAATGTCAAAGAAATTTGTACATAAAATTGTTATTTATATATTTAGCTGAATAAACAGCCAGCTCGAGAGACGAATATTTACATGTACCTCTACTTTGTATTTTTTATCATCTTTGGATCGTTTTTTACTCTTAATCTATTTATCGGAGTTATCATCGATAACTTCAATGAGCAAAAGAAGAAAGCCGGAGGTTCTTTGGAAATGTTCATGACTGAGGATCAGAAAAAGTATTACAATGCTATGAAAAAAATGGGAAGTAAAAAACCACTGAAAGCTATTCCTCGTCCGAGGGTAAGAATAAAAAAAGTTACATAATACAGTTTAATTGTAATAGTTAATAATTATTGAATTTTTTTCTTTACATTTAATTACCATGTATATTGTAATTAAATTAAGTTTAGGCCTTAATAGATTTACAAAATTATTTTTCTTTAAAATGTTTAATACAATCTAATTGTAATTTTTTTTTAATTTTAGTGGAGACCCCAAGGGATTGTGTTCGAAATAGTGACGGACAAAAAATTTGACATGATTATCATGTTGTTCATCGGTCTGAACATGTTAACCATGACACTGGATCACTACCAACAAACGGAAACATTTAGCAGCGTTCTCGATTATTTGAACATGATATTTATTGTGATATTCTCCAGCGAGTGCTTGATGAAGATTTTTGCTCTCCGCTACCATTACTTCAAGGAGCCGTGGAACCTTTTTGATTTTGTTGTTGTTATATTATCAATATTAGGTAATGTAATGTTATGGTTGATCCAGCTGTATGACTTGAAGAAAACATTAAGAATGATAACAAAAGGCTCTACTGACTTTTCCAAGATTTGCACTCTTAGAAAATTGCTTCCTACTCGCTATATCACTTGTATCTAATGCATGTAATAGACCTTTTTGATACACATATATTCCTTCAATTAATCTGAAATAAAGGTCAGTAACCCTTTGTTTTCTTCAAGTCGCAACAGCAGAATTATATCATAACGTTATATAGCCTGAACATTGATGTCAGTTCTTACAAATCATCATGGACTATTTGGACTCAAAATTGTTTACTTTATGTTTTCTGTAAAAAAAAAGCTCTGTCTGTTATCTTACAATCCTTTTTTTATCTTTTTTTGTCTTGTAGGAAAACATCCAAATAAATGTTGATTTGAAAAGGTGTTTTCATAAATAAATTACAAGTTAACTAATAAATATAATTAGATACGTTGTATCTGAAAATTGCAATTAATTAAATTTATTAGTTTGCTTGTAATTCTCTTATGAAGTTATATCTTAAAGTTAGTATTTTACTTGTATGTCGTCCTCTTAATTAATTATGTAATTTAACGGACTATGAGCATTAATTGAGGTAGGAGTAAGAAAAATTATAGTGACAAATTTTTAACGATTATCTTTTGTAGAAGTAACTTTCTTCCATTATTTTACCATAGCTTAAATAAAATCGTTCAAGAATAGTTAGATCATGGAATGATTTTAGATATAAAACAAATTTTCTATCATATTTAGACTACTATCATATTTAAAATAGCAAATTGCATTGGCTTATTTTAATATGATAACAATTAGCTGAAAAAAAATCAAATTAATAATAATGAGTAGAAGGACTTAAAGTCACTTTCTGAAGATTTTGTGTTAACATCTTTACTCAAATTATTTTATATTTTACTAAATCCATTATTTCTTAGTTAGGATACAATAACCAATAGAGCATGACATTAGTTTTACATTGCCGTACATTAAAATTAGTTTCATAGTACTATACATTGAAAAAATTGTATTAACATTATATTTTAGAATATTTACGTAATAACTTTTTAGGATTACTTTATGAGCATTGCACTCTGGTATTCACCAGATGCTCCAATATGTAAAACTAAAAATGTTACATCTGTAGGGTTACACTTGAAAATTTGTTCCATTCAAAAGGCTTTTTTAATATGTAACTAGGCCATAAAGATGTTTTCACAAATCTCATCTAAAATTATGGTCCACGTATTTACGATAAATATTTGATATATTTGTATATTTTATTTAAGTACAAAATAATTAAATTATTTTGTACTATAATATGCAAAAAAGTGTTTTACATATAAATAAACATTCGTCTTTAAAATAAGTAAAAGAGGGGTTTAGGGTTTAGATGCATGGATCATAATACTCTTTTATTTTCTGCCGCAAAATATTTTATTTATAATATTTTTCCAAATTATTATTTAATTGACACAATAACAATCTTTGAATAGTAAAAAAAAACCCGTAGGATTATTTTTATTCTACATATAAATACTGTGCATAGTTTTACGAAAATAATATTTAGATCAGAAAACTTATAACACTGGGTGAAAAAAAGGTTACAGTACACATTTTTTATGTGATATTTTGATTCCTCGTAATAAAACATTAAGAATTGAAAATGACTTACCAAACACCTTAAATTTTCCTACCTCAAAACTCAAATCCTCAATGGTTAATAACTCTCCTCAATTTGTCTTATTTTTTAACCTCGAGAAATAAGAAAATTGCATAATAAACCTGAAAAAAATTGTTCAGTAACCTTTAAAATGAAGCACATTTTTATACATATATAAATAAATAGTCTCTGATAAGCTTCTGCATGATTTCAATTCTTCTTAGAAAATAAAACTAGAATTTATTAAAGAAATAAAAAAAATTGACAAAATTGGTTCAATTAACTTTACGCAATAAAAAATTATGCAAGTATTACTTTTATCTGCATTTGGCTTAAACTACTTGTGATTCATTTTTATCAAAAATATTTATAAGAAATTTGTAAGAAAACACACCACCAATTGGCTATTTAGAATTGAAACTAAACCATAGCAAGCTTTCAATTAATAATTAATCAATTTCTCAGACTAATTCTGTTCTATGTTTCTTCAGGTCTGGTGTTGAGCGATATTATCGAAAAGTATTTTGTATCGCCGACATTGCTCCGAGTGGTGAGGGTTGCCAAAGTTGGTCGTGTTCTGCGTCTTGTTAAGGGAGCCAAGGGTATAAGGACGCTTCTGTTTGCTCTGGCGATGTCGCTGCCGGCGTTGTTTAACATCTGCTTATTGTTGTTCCTGGTGATGTTCATCTTTGCCATATTCGGCATGTCCTTTTTCATGCACGTCAAAAACAAAAGTGGCCTCGATGATGTATATAATTTCAAAACGTTTGGACAGTCCATGATACTTCTGTTTCAAGTGAGTAATATTATACTGTAATTTATTATTTAAGAGAAGAATTTATATTAAAAACACATACAACTGAAATAACTATTTTCCTCTAAGAAAAATCAGCAAATCTTTGAGACATTTTGTTACATATATAGAATTCACAAACAAATTTTCAGCTAAAAATAGTAAACATTTTAAGAGTACTTTAATTTCATAGGTTGGAACTATAAAATCCCTGAGAAACCGAGTAAACTTTACGAATTATTTGAAAAGTTTACAATATATATTGCAAACTGTACAAAGCATTAGTAAAATTAACGAATCTTGTGTAAAATTTCTGTTACATTTTTTAATATTTTCAGTTGAAAATTTGTTTATAAACTCTAGATATGTATTCCCACAAAATTGTTTTTCTTGTTTTTAATACAAATTTCCAAAAACCTATCCTTAAATTCCTACAAAAGAAACAATCCATACATTCTTACAGCTATAAATCTTAAGTTAAGAATGTGTAAAAAAAATTGTAAAAAATAAAAACAAAACAAATTTTCTAATTCATAGAATTTTGTTACTATTAAATAATTCACAAAATTATCATAATTTAACAAACATCACGTTGCCTTTTAATTACAAAAACTTCTTAAAAAATCCATATTTAGTCAATCTTTTGATTTGGAAGTAGTTCTCGGTTTTACGTCAAAACTTAGCTTCTTGACTCAAGACTTTATACCTAAAACCAAAACCCACGTTTTAAGAGTACATAAAGAATGAAACTAAAATGAACAGATACTCAAAACAAAAAACTTTCATTGCAGATGTCAACATCCGCAGGCTGGGACGGCGTATTAGACGGCATAATAAACGAGGAGGAATGTAACGAGCCAAACAACGAGATCGGCTATCCCGGTAATTGCGGCTCGTCAACAATTGGCATTGCATATCTGCTCTCGTACCTCGTGATAAGCTTCCTAATTGTAATCAACATGTACATCGCGGTGATATTGGAAAATTATTCGCAAGCAACTGAGGACGTGCAGGAGGGCCTCACGGACGACGATTACGACATGTACTATGAGATCTGGCAGCAATTTGATCCCGACGGCACTCAGTACATCCGTTACGACCAACTGTCCGACTTCTTGGACGTTCTAGAGCCGCCTCTCCAAATCCACAAACCAAATAAATATAAGATTTTTTCGATGGATATTCCCATATGTAAGGGCGACCTTATGTTTTGCGTGGACATCCTCGACGCACTCACCAAAGATTTCTTTGCGAGAAAAGGTAATCCGATTGAAGAGACGGCTGAACTCGGCGACGTGAATCCACGCGCCGGCGAGATCGGTTATGAACAAGTGTCGTCGACACTGTGGCGCCAACGTGAGGAATATTGCGCCAGACTCATACAGAATGCCTGGCGCAAGCACAAACAGCAGCGTCTGGGCGGACCCAGCGAGGAGAGCGACGATCCCGACACCGATCCCAGGGTCAGACAGACCGCAGTACTCGTTGAGAGTGACGGATATGTAACAAAAAATGGCCATCGCGTGGTCATACACAGCAGCTCGCCGAGCGCAACCTCACGCACCGCGGACGTCTGAGACAACGATCAGCCGCAGCCAACCGATATGTCCGGCTAGCCCCAATTAATTAGGCATTAATCAATTTCCCTTGACGAAAGCTCAGGACGTGTAATTGTCTTTATAATATGTCAAAGTCTCTGTTATCAAAGCCATTTTTGTACAGAAACTTTTACAATTATTATTGTTCCCTGCAAACTGCTCACATTTGAAATTCCAATCACAACTGCCTATATATATGTATAGTTTACGATTATTCATAATTCGATTCATAGCAGTTCTCACTGGAATTTTCAAGCCAATGCAGTTTAAATTGTGGCAGAATTCGTGAGCAAGCAAGTGTACTGTGTTCATATATAGTAATTTAGTTTTTGGATTCAATTGATAACAAGCACGTTCGGTTAATTGCGCTTTGGGCTGCCACAAATCTACAATATCAAATCAAGTTGATATACTATATTTTACACGCCCTGAGTATCGTGGACAAAGTTTTTATAAGTGATTTCAAACTGGATTTCGTCAGACATCAAAGTTTTATAACTTTTCAAACAAGTGGAATTTAGTTTCTATGTTTTTCATATATGCTTTATTAAATGGGCTACATATAAATTAAATATGAATAACACATGGACTTATCCACATTATAATTTTAAAATCTATACATTTTACTTTATTATTTTCGTTTTCTTTAATATCATCAAGTTTACTTATAGTAGAATAATAATTACTCAAATAAAAAACATGAATTTTAATCATTTTTAAAATGTTCTTTAAAATAATTAATACATAAGTTTTTATATTATAAATAATATTTTTATCCTCTGCAAAATTCAGTCTTGCTGATATAAATTTGTCCACGATGATACGATTAAGTATCTCAATCGTAAAACTTAAAAGAGGGAAAAAAGAACAAAATAAAAGGGGGCTCACACTACTAATTCTACGAATTAAGAAAGTAGTCCAGTGTGAACATTGAAAAAAGAACCTATTTTGAAGAATTTTTTTCTCAGTCGCAGAACATCATTTATTGTTAGATTTTCTTTTTAATAAATTAAATGCACTTAATACTTCAAGGAACAATTTTTGCAATACAAAAAATATATTAAATTGTTAATTAAATAAAAAGACTCTTTAAATTGTCCCCATGCTATTCGTGTACCTGATAACTCAAAAACTATCCAACCAATCTTCTTAAAATGTTAACCACATATTCCATAGACATGTCACTATGGTCGGAACTAGGATCTTTTGATCCCATCAACATTTACATTTTGTATTAAAAAAATAACTATCAAAACACAGTCGAAATTCTAGATTTTTGTTTTCACTGTGCGCCATTTTGTTAAATGTTGATGGAATCAAAAGATCCTAGTTTCGACCATACCGACATGTCTCTGGAATGTGTGGTTAAAATTTCAAGAAGATTAGTTGGATAGTTTTTGAGTTATCAAGTACACGAGTGGCAGGGGAAAAATTTAAAGAGTGTATTTATTTAATTAACTTGTTAATAAATTAAATTATTTTTTGTATTAAAAAATTGTTTCTTGAAGTATTAAGTGCGTTTTATTTATTAAAATAAAACCTGACAATAAATGATATTCTGTGACTGAGAAAAAAATTCTTCAAAATGGTCTTTTTTCGACATTCACACTAGACTACCCCCTTAATAGACAAACCAAGCATTCGTTGGTGTTTTCGATAACAGGTTTTTATATGAACAAAAAACCCCCCATGGTTTGTAACGTTGTACAGTTGTTGATCTAACTACAGTTTACTTTTACAATTTTGCGTTCTAAGTAAAAGTAAACACACGTTTTAAAAAAGGCAAAAAAGAAAAACACATGATACTCATTTTTGTAAATGCTCATCGAAGCTCGCACAATTTGATGGGCATCAATTGCCGCGACCATTGCGTAAACGTACAACATTTTTATATCGCAGCGACTGTAAATATTTTTCGCACGTACGCATATATATATTCGATCAACAATCGCCTCGGCACCAATTTTTGTGATGACGCTTGCTATATTCTCTCACATTTATACGTTGTAATATATAACTGTCAAAACGTGCACACTTAATTGATAAATGTTTTTCTACTACTTTGAATCAAATAAAAGCATAAATAGTTAATTAAAAAAAATTCAAAGAGAAAGACAAAAAAACACTTTGCAAACAATTTAGTGCAAACTTATTATGTTTATATAATTGTTCAAGTTAAAACTAATCATTCGATCGTTTCTCCGAGAATAAGTTCAAATCTTCGAGAAGTTTTCTTTTCCATCAATCATTGTATTTGTATTGTAAATAGATTATAAAAAAAGTAAAATAACGTGAGCCCCCGGGGCGACGATCGGCATGCCATTTGCGCACGTGCCGCGGCTAAATAAAGGTGCGCCTGTCCAAAAAAATATTAAAATTAAAAAACCGTCGCGACCACGCGAGCCAACGAGCCGATATAAAAGCCAGTAATATATAAAAAAAATTAACAGCCTTATAGTTGTAAAATAAATTCCTCTAACAAGTTGCCTTTTAATCGACTGCACGATCGTGTCATTAGGAGCCGACTGAGCCTGAGGAAAGAATTATAATAAAAAAAAAACAAAAAAAAACGAGATATGCGTAACTCTGTATGTAGATATATTTTATCATCGATCACGTACGATTGAAAGGTCCCGAATTCACCGGCTCTCTCTCGTCGAGAGTCAAAATCGGAGGAGCGCATCGATAAACCAAACGCTAATTAATTAACAACATACACTGCGAAGACATAACAAAACAACAAACATAAAGAGGAAGCAAAAAAATAAATAAGTTCATATAAGAAGTAAAAAAAAAAACGTTTGTATGCAACTGACTACGGTGTTTTTGTTAAGTCAAATACAAATAGTTGACCATATTTTAGGGCGTAAATCATACGAACGAAAAATTAAAAAGAAGTGAAAAAATTTAAATGATTTCATCGGCTGTGAGAGGCTCGTTTCGCTGATTCTTGTATGCTACGATCAACTGAAACAAGTGTTGTCAAGGGTTATAAGTTTACGTCTGAAAAAAAATATTTAATATTTTGTAACATCACTGACGATATCTTCATCGAATGAATGCGCGACAGTAATGAAAAAAGAAAACAAACAAAAAAAATAAGAAAAAGAACAAAAAAAAACAAGAATAAAAAAAAGAAAAACCCACAGAAAAAAATACAGAAATTTCAAAGAAAAGTGAATAAGAAAAAAAACAATGAATATAAACGCCTGAGATCTAACTTAATTTTTTACTTCATTGACTTTAAATATGTCACGTCTTAGTTCGCTGATAATAACTCGAGAGAAATAATGAATAATCGACATTTCGCGTAAGATTACGAATACAAGAAAATATTATGCAATTTTTTGAACATGCTCGAGCATCATTCGCACTCTTCAAATGATAATATTAAATAAAAGAAATAACGAAAAAAAGCAGGTCATACAATGAAAAAAATAATAAATAAAAACTGATAATTACAGTCCTTAGGCGTATCGTGGCCTCGTGAGAAAAGAAAAAAAAGATTATTTTAAAAATTATTATTATAATAACAGAGAACAAAAAGAAAACCAAAATAATTAAATAAAAAATGATGACATCGTGAGTGTGACTGTAACGCGTTCGTTTGTTCGTTTGCTTGTATAAATGTGAAAATCAGTCTGCGTGAAATTCATACGTGAGTGTAGAATAATGAGATTAAAAACAATGTGTGGATGATGCTTGGTAATTGCACTGGGTCAGGGTACTCCCAGCCTCTTTCTTCTAATAATCGCGAACATTTAAAATGCAATAAAGATTTTATCGTCGTTTAGTTTTGTCTTACAATTGTTGTTGTAATATCTTTAAGGGACTGCTAATTAATTTGGAACTTTTTTATTCATCTATTTTTTTTCAAATATTAAATCAAATCATTTAAACAACAACAAATTGAAATAATAATCATTTAATTTTCTATGAAATTATAAAATTAAGTTTTATTTGTGATTTTCATATAAATATGTTGTCTGAATTACATTATCGGTCCCTCTAAAATTACCTAATACAAAGAACATCATGTAACACAATTTAGAGTGATTAGAACTTTTATATGTTTTATATAATTATTAACCCTCCGTTGATCGAGTGCTAGATGTGCAGAATCTCTAAATATTTTCGAAAAAGTAATGTTGAATTACACTACTTTTTTATGTATATAAAACAAAAACAAAATCAACAAAATTTGTGTTATTGTACTATGCTTTTCTATAAAACACTCACTTCTTAAAGTGATTATGCAAAAAAAGCTATGCTCTCAATATATTTATATTTGATCAAACATCAAAATAAATGTTTGTGCACAGCTAATGGCAACCGACAACAGTGGATTAACCAGTAGGATAATTTTTACCATTAAGACTGTTCTCGATCATTTGGAAAAAAAATTAAAATCGAGTATAATTTGTTTAGTTTATTTAATCTTAAAAATTTTTAGTAAAAAAAGGCAGCATTAAAAGTGCATAATTATCATATAAAATTATTTGTTATACCGAATTTATTGTTGAAAGCTAAAAAATAAATTTTATTTTAACATATGAGATAAAACTTTAGTATAAGCTTTGAACATAACAAAACAATTGTTGTTATAAAAAGTGATAATATGTACGGAGAAATGCTAACTCATATTGTCAAACGAAGCACATGTTCATGTTAAAATTAAAAAGACTGCTCTAAAAAAAAGAAAATATATATAGCAGTAACTTGAATAAAGATTTACGCTTAAAATTGTTGAAATTAAGTTATTTTATTTGAAAATTTTAAATGAGTTGAAATTTTGGATCTTGAACAATCTTAACGAACAAAGTGGGTTTCATTGCGCGATAGCTTTTTGATACATCTTCGTCATTTATTTAATAATGCGTTCGATATAATACAAGTGTTGAATTTATATAATATATAAAAAAAACATTAGATTTCTATAAATAAATTGCGATTATAACGTTAATACCGTACCAAATTCATCAACTCTCTTGTGCAAAGATAAAACTTCTATGTAAAACTAAAACGATATTTTACAATAATAGACTAAAAATCAAAAAACAAAAAAAATACGAACTCTTTTTATTTAATAATCAATGTTATATGATGTTCTTAATAATCCACAATTTATTTATTTAATAAACCTATTATAATTATTTTACAAATTATTTATTTGGTCTCATAAATTACATTTCATTGATATTAAAACATAGGATATTTACGCATCGAGTAAATAATTAGTTTAAATTTGAATTTTGTTGTCAAGATTATTTAAACTAATTTTTTACAGTACGATACTTTATTCAACGCAAAAAGAAAAATCATTTTATTCATCTGTGCTAATAATTACGCTGAATTTTTTTCATCAGAGCTACTTCAGTTACAGGTTTGTGAAATATAGTGATAAATAAAAGTACAATAAAGTAATTTCAATTTTTTTTCGTTACATTTTAATCAATAATAAATAATCGAATGCTGTACATTGTTAACCTTTAATTTTAATTACTATATAATGTAAAACACATATTAGAAAATTATTCATTATATATTAGTATATTACATTTGTTATATTGATTATTTATTATTGATACATAATAAATTGCACGTTCTATTATCAAAATTTAATCTTGAATTTTAAACTAAAAATTGAATCACTTGAAATAAAATTTGATTAATTAAAATAATAGTACAATAAATTTCAGGAATGGACAAATTCATTAATAAATATAAAATAGTACAATACAAAATTAATTAAATCAATTAATAATTTAATAATCAATTTTTCAAATATTTAATAATAAATGATCAACCACAAAAAAAATTACTTTATCAATTACTGAAATCTTTAAATTAATTTATTCTGGCTGATTCAATATTTTGTTTGTATTTAAATAAACAATGATTTTGCCCATCAATGAGTGAAACAATATATAATATGTTATTTTTTATTATTATATTTGTCTTAATATATTATTCAATAACAAATTGACTAATAATATTCGCTGTAATAGAATAAATAATTTAATATTGGTATACGGATCGAACGCGCGTATTCATATAGAAAATAGAAAAATTGATGTTGATGTATTTGTTTGGGTGAAAAGTGTTGCATTCAATATTACATATTTTGTTTACCACTGTTTGTGGAAATAAAATTTTTTTTTTTTGTCAGTGTCAATAAATAGAATTCAATGATCTATTTATGGTAACAATGTCAACAGCAACAATGTAGGCAGTAAAAATTTACGTGCTCAAATCGATGTTAACCAAGTAATTCAAACTCTTCGTCCGATGTGTCGTACTGACGATCAGGTCCTTCAAACACTAAAAATGATATTGAATATAATTTTGATAATTTTTTGTTGTAAATTCATTAAAATATTGAAACTAATTTTTTGTTTATACACAAAATCTTACTTTCGGATGATATATTTTCTAAAGTTTCAACCCTGTTAACAACTCCACTTGGAGACCAATTTGGATTTCTTTCTGTGCATAATTCAAAAAGGGGCTGCTTTTCAGGGTCAATAAGTCTTTCTTGCATCAATTTACATAATGATAAAAAGTCTTTTTCTTCTTTACAAAGAAAACACTGAAAAAAGTATTTCCATAAACAAAAATGAATAATAATAATTACAGGATGCTGTAGAATTTTATAGTACATACGAGAGCAATGGATGGATCCATGCCAGTAATGAGAATACGACTTGCGTATTTGCAATGGTAAGTTGCATCCATTTCAATTTCATTTTCATCAATTTTTTGATGCACCGGTCCAGCCATTTGTGTTGTGTGTGGATCTAAAAATATCACTTCATCCCCTAAAAAATTCAACAATGATAAGTTATTTCATTTTTTTGTCAATATAAAAAAATTTATACTAAATAAATTACCCACCCACACATCCAATAAAATACAATGCATGATTTGGTTTTCCTCCAATTGCACCTAAAGATTGTGGAAATTGGAAGGTTGTCTAAAAGGATTAATACAAACACTTTAAAATTTAAAAATAATTATTGTTTACTTGTGAATGCACAAATTACTAACTTTTAGTCCGTTAATATAAATGGGATTAATTTCGTTCAATCCTAATCGAAGAGGTATTAATAACAACAGTGGTTTCCATTGATTTTGTACTTTTAACGAATGATTCTCATCCCCATCAACTGCTGTGCCTTTTTCAATTCTGCATTGTCTCACTGATAACAATTATAATAAGCTTATTAAATAAAAAAAAAACAGATTAAAACTCCAGTAGAAAATAGTAATATTAATAAAACTTAGCTTTGAGAATAAAAATAAATACTTTTTAACTATTGAAATTGAGTTTTATAATTAAATTAGTTTTAAAATATAACTCACAAACATCATTAACAATTAAAGCGTTGTCCAAGGCGACATGTATTGTAATTGAGCCCCAATCGTCATAAACTACCAATTTTCTGGAATTAAATAATAATAGTGTTGAGTTGAAAGAAGAAAATTGTTGACAAAATTAAATTTTGCAAAATCAATTTTACTTACTTCAATACCTGAGCGATAGTATTAGGACCAAACCATTGGCCAACTTCTTTATTTTCGGATGCCCCAGTTAACGCGATCTGATGTATTGAATAGGGAGCAGCTCGTCGATCTTCAAAACTGTTTAAAATTCTTAAATAATTTTCATCTTTTGTTTCTGGCGTCCATTGCCAATTTTCACCTGAACATTCACATTCATTAATAATTTTTTTCCTGATATCCTTCAATAATAATAATAAAAGGATCGCAAATATTTGTACCTAAATGTAACGAAATTAAAGCTTGCCCAAGAACCATTTGTCCACATCTCAACATGCAACCCCATCCTTTATCCGATGTTATATTTGATCCAAATCCACCAATCGGTACAAATCCTTTTCGATATGTAAACCATAATTTAGATCGAATTTCTTTACGAATTTCATCTATTTCTGAAATATAAAATCATAATTTTACATTTTTTATGAACTTTAGTAATTTTATAATAAAAACTACTCAACCTATGCGTAGATTAAATTTATTATACATTAATTTTATAAAATCATACCTTTTATGGCATTGTATTTTTTCCCCAATATCCAAACTAGTTCCTGTGTATATGGAATATCATCGACTTCTTCTAACACATTTTGAGTAAAAAGGCTATCCATTTCCACACTTTCTAAAAATTAAATTTTACATTTTTAATAATTCGTTTATAATAATTATGCAGATTTATAATTATTAATGTTGCTTTATAAATAAATTCTATTTAATAAAATGAAAATTGAGAACAAAACAAAGTATCTTAATTTTTATATTATATATGTAAAAAAAGGGAAAAAATCAAACAGTACTCTTCTATCGTTTGAAAAATGTATATACTGTGAATAAAAAAATGTAGCAAAAATGATAAAAAAGGAAATAACTTACTTGAAGGTTTTTTGTTATTTATTAAAGTTGTTAGACCAATATAAGCATATTCTATTGCTTTTGCAAAGCGACTTTCTCAGATACTGACGTTCATATTAAATTGTAAAATTTTATTTGATCAGAAATATATTGGGAAGATAATTAACAAAGGTTACTTTCAAATTAAAAAATAGACAGACCCTTAATTTGATGTAGAGCTAATCGAGTGGCAATGTAATGAAAACAACAATTTTCGTCGATCACTGGCATTTACAAATATTTCAAAATCATTTATTTTGCAAAACGCAGCTTTGAGAATTTGCTCATTTTTATATACACTTTGACACATTTATACTGAATAAAAATACTTCAACTCTTCTTGAGCCTATTTCTGACATTTGAGATGACAAAATCGTCAAAATATACGGATATTTTTGAGGTTATTTTACATGTTTACACAATTATAAAATTCTGAAAATAAATTGATATAATCAATGTAACAGGTGAACATATATATATAACCAACATAAAAAATTATTTTAGATTTAAGAAAGCTTTTTACAAAATGGTCTATTTTATATTTCTGTCTTTATTTTGAAAATGAAATAAATAAGGATAAAGCATGGGGTGCGTTTTCGGAAGTAAGAACCCGTTGAATCTGTGAATCGGATTCAATGCCACCTTCGGATCGAAGGCAGCCAAACTTCGCTGCGCGTTCAAAAAACTATTTTCCATCTTTGTCATTATCTTAACCTTATATAATCTTTATTTTGTCTTGGCTTTACTTCATTTTTATGTTGACTCTTTATTCGAAGAATTAGAAATTTATTAAATTATTATATATTATAAAAATAAACAAATACAAAAAAGTAAATTTATTTTTATTACAATTTATTTTAGACCTTTATAATTATTTTATAAAGTATCATAATTGTGAGTATTAATACTTTTTATTAAATTTTCTTATTTTTAATTTATTAACAATTAAGTTAAGAATAATTGCTGGAATTTATCAATAATATAAAATGGGATATACCGGTACAGAAATTGGGAAACTAAAAAAAAATTAACATTCATTTTCATTACATATTTGAATTTCAAACTTTGTACTTGTAATTTTAAAACGAACATTAGGTTTGTATAAAGGAATTAAACTTTTGTAATAATTTTTACATACATGTATATTTGGTTAATTAGTATTAATTATTCCTGTAATCATGTCTTTAGGCACAAATAACAAATACATATAGAATTATAAAAAAATTACAAATTTAATTTCTGATTATTTAATAAAAAGTCAAAAAGTAAAAATAAACTAAAGCCAAGACAAGATAAAGAATATGTAAAGTTAAGGTAATGACAAAGATAGAAGATGGTTTTTGGAACGCGCAGCGAAGTTTAGCTGCCTTCCATCCGAAGTTGGCGTTGAATCCGTGAATCGGATTCAACGGATTATTGCTTTCGAATACGCACCCATGGTTTACACTTAGAACGACATCTCGTGTTTGTTTTGAGTAATACATAAAGTTAAAACAATTTTTTTATAAAAATAAAAACTTGACAAAAATAGAACTTAATATTATTTTAAAAAAATATATTTATATATTAGTTTACTACTATATTCTAAATTAATAGTTTGGTTTTTAACATTTTGAATTAGCGACTTTAATTTACACATGCTAATATGTTATTATGTTGATCATCTTCTATGTAAAGTTGTACATTTTTAGGACAATCAATAACGTGAATGAATGATCAAAACACGTGTCTTTGTTTAGTTTTATAATCTAATGTCAAAAATTAGATGAATTAAAATGGGCAGAAATCGTAAGAGAAAATATCAAACTACACATTTTTCGGAATCTGAAGATCCAAATAATATTCCAATTTCCAATTTACCAGAAAAATATTTGTTTTTAAAGGTGAGAAAATACATTTAAATATTGATCAGCAGAAATGAAAATGGTGCTGCTTAACGTAGACATTACACAAATGATAAATTTGCATGTAAAAATGTTTTTTTACTTTTTAAAAATGTTATTTATAAAATAATTTGTAAATGGATTTTTTATAATTTTGTCTAATAAAAAGTTGTTGTTTACAGTTAAGAAGCAAGGGCGTAAAAATGAAAAATTTATTATCGTACGCTATTGACAAATGTAAATGTCAAGATGGAGTTTTGTGGAATGCTGTCGGGGATAATATAGAAAAACTGATATCTTGTGTAGAAATTTTTAAACGATTAAACAGTGATTTTAGCAACCAAATCAATAAATTAAGGTATAGCTTAATATATATAAATATTTCGACTTGGATTATTTAATTTAAAAAAAAAAAATTACACAAATTAAGTCAAACCTGACTCTAATTTCAGATACACAACAGTGAAAGTTGATGAAAATAATACAACTAAAACTCCACACAATGAAAAAAAAATTGCAGAAATGTTCATTTTGTTAACACGAAATTCATTGTGAGTATATAATATTGTAAATTGTTTTACAACTATTATTATTATAAAATACTACTTATAAATGTTAATAATATAAGCAGTCATTAGTTACAAACTTATCAAAAAATAATAATAAAATAAATAAATAAATTTAATCTAGTATTTTAGCAGTAAATACTACAGATATATTTTGTGAATGATATTTATTTTCAATTTATTAAATTTAAATAACCAAGTAATGTATTTAGAATAAATCAAATGTATATGATTACAGAGAAACGAACCAAGAAAAATCTTCAGACTTAGAGCAGAAATCCCTC
>JABFPM010002106.1:0-17677 GCA_022817325.1 Idris sp. 1 HC-2018 | reverse complement strand
CGATCCGTCCAATTTCCCATTTTTGATCCGCCATATTGATTCCGCCATTTTGAATTTTGCAATTGCGATAGCAGATTTGTGTTCAGCGACCTTGAAAACCCCTATATACAAACATTCATGAAAAAACTACACTATTTTACCATTTAAACCTAGCCGAAGTTAGGTGGGTCGCTCAGCGACCCATCAGGGGTCTAAGGGTTAAATAATAATTTAATATTATAAAATTGCCATTTTAATAAATAAAATTATTCATTAAACTATATTTAATTTGATATAAGTGTATATTCTTGAGCATATAATAAATTTTTAAATATTCTATAAATTAAAAATTAATAATAATAAAAAAAAAACTTAAAGAAAAACATAAACTGAATAAAAATTATTACAAATTAGGCATCATGTAGATATACAAAAATAATATCAGTTTGAAATATTACAAAATGACTAATCCTTGATAAAAGAGAATCAAAATATCAACTAACCAATGAAAATTTGTTATAAAAAAACTTATTTAACGTTAAAACAAATCTTATAAATAATTAATAATAAATTTTACTCATTGATAATGAGAGACAAAGAGTTATTTGAAGTAACTTCAACAAACACTCTCGTTTAAGAAAAGTCTCATAAATCTAAACTTTAACAGTGGTCATAATATGTTGATTGTGCTGAAATTGGCAAATAAAGAAAAGTCATGTCGACGAATGTGAAAATTGAAATTGTATCATGTTCCTATAATTTAAAATCGTTTTCCTTTATTTTAAAACTTTGCTTTCATCTTCATGTTTAATTTCGTTTATAACTTCAGTTTCGTTCTCTGTCACAATTTGATTGATATCTACATTTTTTTCTACCGATCCATTTCTAACTTGCATTTCAATTTCTTTGATATTATCATTATCACATTTGACGAGAAAAAGTTTCCTTTCTGCATTATCATCTGTTTCTAAACTATTTGGGTCTACTTGTCTTTCGTTAGGAGGAATCAGACGATTGTCTACAATAAATTGCCAAATCATTGACAAGACAAACATTATCCCAGTTATTCCGAATGTATGATATGTTCCGTAGCGAGTGTAAATAGTTCCTACAAATACTGGACCCAATACTCGAGACAAGCATCCGGCTCCGACCATCAGTCCCATCCAAACACCTTGAGGTCGCGGACCCAAAATTTTGCTGAATATTGTCTGAATTAGTGTTACACCTAACGGATAACCTACAGAGGTCAAAGCATAGGCAAGAAGAAATTGTGGTATTGTCATCGCTGGTATATAACGGCACCATTCCTGAATACTTGGACAGCCTACTATTTCGGTGCCATTGATATCGCTTGTTAGGTTATTAAAAGCTGAAAAAAATCGAAGTCAACTGAATAAATAGTAGACATTTTCAATGCGCAAAGAAACTTCGGTTATACTTTGATGAGGGAAACAGAAAAACCTCTTAACTTTAGTTGAATACACCTAAAATACTATTTCAATGAATTTGGCACTCAGAAATACAGTTCTAGAAAAGGTCTTTTCTATTCATACAATTGAAATTTTTAATATTTTTTTTATCTCATACTCATTTAACAATAAATTTTTAATTATTTTTTAAAAAATCATTTATTGATTGATAGTTAAATAATAAAACAAAATTTTTGTAACTTACTATTTATAATGGATCTGGTTCTAAATATTAACAAGGATCTCAATTTAACAAACTTTAATTTTATATTAAAATAAATTAACCATTCATTCAATTTATTATTTTAATAAAAATATATACATTTTTATATATTTTTTTTTATCACTGTTTACATGTATAAAATTAAAAAATACTTACGTCCAAGTTCTGCAATGATTGGCGGATCAGGACCCCAAGGTATGGAAAATATCTGACTGACTACAACCAGAAAAAAACCTCCCCAGAACAAAAGTTTACGCTCAGCAATTCTGAAATAATAAAACATACAACACATTTTTATTGTATACGTTTTATGAATATAATATTGTCTCGTGGATTTTAATTTACTATTTAATTCAAATGATACCTTTTAGACAAAGGCCCGATCATGATAAAAGTCACGCAAGCTATTACGCCACCAACGCTCATTAAGATACCCATATAATATAAGGCTTCAGTTTTTGTCCACGCGAATTGGTCCATAGTCAAAGAAGTGCCGAGACTAACAAAAAATTTCAATTACAAAGATAAAAAGTTCCTCGTAATGATAAAATGTTTAATTACGACTTGAGCATGATTCCAAGGATTAATATACTTACGTTTCTAAAAGTACGAAATTAAAAACCATCGTGAAAAACGCCCATATTAACGTCCAGGATGCCAAATAGTCTGGTTTCATGGCATTGTAAGTCTCTTCCTCTAAAAAACAATAAAAAAACAATATTTTATTTTGTTATTTTTTTAAATTCAACTTAAGTTATTGACGCGAAAAACAGAAATTGAAATAAATGGAAATGTAGGAAGTAAGACATTTTGATAATTGGTTGACAAGCAAACGAGTTTCTCACTTCAAACACACTTGAAGTAAATGTTTAAGTAACGCTCGTGTGTTCAACTTACGTGACATTAACAGAACATTGACAAACTTTGTGCACCAGCATTAGCATCCTTTAAAGCTATTTTAATACTTAAGTTAAGTGTTACATCAAGAAATGTTTAAATGGAACTCGACAAAGAATTTAATTCGATGAATTAACAAATAGATGGTGTGTTCACAATAATTAACAAGTAAGCCAACAAATTATCATCATGAATTATAAAACTATTTTTTTCGTAATTCCCTTAGAATTAACTTTTACAAAGTTGTAACGTTAAATTAGTTTTACCCGTGGCTTTTCCTATATCATGCATTGCCTCTTTTAAAGCTATCTTATGTTCTATGAAGTTACACGGTAAGAACAGGGCAAAATTGATTAAACCCATAAGTACATTAATCCAGCCGGCTGCGGTATACATATTTACAGGCAAGCCCATAAACATAAAGCCATCATTTCCTAGAGGAGTAACTGCGGCTTGTAATCCTGGGCCTACAACGAATCCTAAGACCTAAAAATATTTAACAATTAGTTTTTAAGATAAAAACCAAAAATTTAATTGTTATTATTTACAAGTGTGAAGAGGCTAATTTACTTGAGCAAGAGACACCATGGACACAGCTTGAGTTCGCTCCGCCACTTTTGTCGCCGCGGAAAGATACGATCTAGCAGCAGCGATGTTGGCTGTGAAAACGGAATTTTTTTTGTATTAAAGATATATATACATTGTTGTATTGTCTGGCAAAATAAATGGAAGAACAAAAGTTTCTAGTCACCGGAACTGACTCCAACAAGGAACCTGGCAGTGATCATCCATATTTTATGATTGTCCAGAAAAAGTTCCAGAGAACTGTACATAGCCGAAGCCATGGTGAAAAGAGCCAAGGTTATAAGAAGAGGCAGTCTGACGGAGCCGCGTTTATTGCCCCACCAGCCGACTAATGGCGAAAACAACATTTGGCCAAAAGGATTAGCTGCTACTACGTATCCCATGAATTCCTTGCCGGCCGTTGGGTCGAGCTGAAATAGTAATACAGACGTTTGTAGTTAGTGCCGTTTTGCACTCGATAGTTTCCTTTTTCAACGAACAAAAAGTTTACCTTGTCCAGATAAGGCCAGACACCCGTAATTACGATGCTGAAACCGAGGGACATAAGAAACATTGTAAAGTATATAACGTATATACTTTTCCATCGTTCTTTCTTGTCTTGAATTGTTTCAAGCATGTCAGCCTCCAAAGAAGTGTTCCTGAAATCGATACACAGATTAATTTTAATGTTAAAACAGAAGAAAATGTGAAAAGTTGGCGTCATTTTTCGGTCATCTTTCCGAATAGTAAATTTACTTTGTAAGTGTACAAGTTTTTGTAAGAAGCCTATTATTTTAATATTTTCAGATCTTTGTGGTAATGAAAAATAATTTGTAACGATCAATTTTTAATGAAGCTAACTCCTGATAATAGGATTCGAAAAAAGAATCTCTAAATATTTTGAATTCTTTACAAAAATATGTTAATTCTTTAAATAATGTTTCGAATTAAAAATTAGATGTTAGTTTTGATAAGTAATAAGCTAGTTAATATTTTTTACAATAAATTTACAATTTTATTGTCATTTTATTAAAAAAAAGTTAAATTCATTTTTTGTTTTAATTTTTTTTAAAGTAAATTATATTTTGAGCACGAGTTACTTATTTTATTTAAGAAAATATAATTTCCAGTGAAAAAAATGTTTTCAAATAATGAATGAAATTCTAATTATTATTCTCAAATATTCAATTTATATTTTAATTGATTCTGAAATTTAATCAATTTCTTATATTATGCTCTTTAATTATCTTATAATAATTACAACTAAAATCTAATCTAATCTAATACTCTTACCTTCTTTTTGAAATCAATTTGAAGCAGCGATCCATTGTCACATCTATTAAAGTTATATTGTTTATAATCTATAAACTACCCATATCAAAAAATAAGGCTGAATATAAAAATTGAGAACTTCAATCGTCGCTTTGTAATAGCATACATAGTATGAATTGGAAGACCTCTGAAATATATATGTAAACAAATTTATCATTAAGGTATCTTCAAGATAGTTTGAACTTAATTATAAATATTCTTAATGATTCAAAGAATCATTCATTTTTTATATACATTTTCTTAAATGTTAAATTACATCTAAATTATTAATTCTTTTTTCATAAATATTATTTAAAATAAATTCATTAATAAATAATAAAGATGTAACTATATTTAATACTTACAGTAACATAATTTTCTACGTTTCTTATCACAGAATTATTAACCATTTGGTATCATTGTGGTGTTTGTGTGCATATTAGACAGTTTTCAATGTCGGCTTATTGTCAAATGTACAATATCATTGTTGCATAATCTGAAATCAGAGAAAAGTCGTTTTTAATTTGTACTCTACAAAAATCCGTGTTCATGAAAGAGTATACTCTTAATAGCAAATACTCTGTACTAAATATACAACTACAAATTCCTTTCACAAAACAATTTTTTACATTAATTTTTTTAATAATATCACAAGATAGAAAATTTCATTCATCAATTTATTTTCTATTAAAATGAGAACATATAATGCTGTCTCTTTTAATTATATGCAAAGTAACACGAGGAATTTGACATTTTATTTTTTTCCATATGAAAATTATTTACTGTTTATACGTCAGTGCTTTGCATACGTTTACACATCTCAATAAATCTTATTTGTTCAGTCACATAAAATTATTTTGCGCTGCTTTTCTTTTTACTTGTAACACAGCTACAGAAATAAAAATAATTGTCAAATGAGAAGTAACAAGTTAAGGTGATGCCGAAAGGAAATTCTCTATTTCTCTCTTATTTTTAGTGATATTTTAAATTATATGATTGTTTTAATTAATTTTCTTTCGGCATCGCGTTAATGGCATTTAGTTGACATAATTGCCAAGTATATGGTACGTGCTGCTGTTACGCAGTGACTGAAGTTATGGTATATTACAACACGAAATGACACGTCTTACTTATACCGTGTTATTACCCTATAATATAAAACAGAAAATACAGCTAATAATCGTTCTTAAAAAAAAATTTAATAAAATAAGCTGACTGAGAGCTGTGCATCAGCAGTATAGGTATACGAATCTATTTTGTTTTTCGGTGTCGAAATCTCGAGTTTAATATATAGTTTCGATTTTGATAAACGTATATTTAATTGCCAAAGCTTACACTGCAATCATCAATATCAAAACGCATTTTACATAAATACAATTATTAACACTCCTTTCATCTTGTCTGAACATAGAAGGCCCTGAGGAATCATTTATTCTAATTTGCTCGTTTGTAATGTAATTTCTAATTAAGTTTGGCGGTTTATAGTTGCGGAGTGGGGAGATGGCAAAGTTTCATACTTACCAACTTTTGCTGGTTAATTAACATACATGCTTAAGGCGTAATACTTAAGTGTTTGAGATACAAGGTGAAGTTTTCACGATCGAATTGATTTTTATATTCACTATTTTCGCTTATTAGACGATAATTTGAAAAAAAATGTATGACTTTTCGTATGAATAGAGCAGATATTTCATTTTGCAACAGTTTCCATTAAAATTGATTAATGATATTTGATTTTTTTTTTCGTGTAATCTGATATTCTTTAAATGTTAGAATGAAATCTTTATCAATAATTTTATTTGATAACATTTTTAATAATGGAGATTACGTAGAGAAACAATATGATATGAATGTAACTGATCTTAAAAAACATAGTTTCAAGTACTTCTGTTATCTTTGGCAATGAATATTTGGTGAATAAACAAGGCTTCAATTTGATTAGAAAATATTGTAATTTGTATACAACCTGAAATTAAAGAATTTTTCGAAATTCTTATGTTTTCAATTATTCAATATATTGTGTAAGTATTAATTCATTCTTATGCATATTAGGAAACTGATTATTGGAAAAAATTCCTACTGATGCAATGGTAATTTTATTAACTCCCTAAGGAAAAATGAGAATCTTCGCAATGAAGTGATTTGATTATTATTTTTTAATTGTGGTTTACGAATCACTTTTTCTTTGTCATCTTAAAACAATAATATGCTATGTGAACATTCAATTCTAATTCTTGATACACATTGTAAGCCACAATGACCGGAACTTATTGTTCTTTTATCCATAACAAAAACGCATCGAGGTTCCTTTGTCATGTATTTATTTTTTTTTTAATGTAAAACAGTTTTTTTTATACGTTTGACCATTAAATTCGAAACACTAATTATTTCAATTTAATAATTAAATTGTTTATAATTTTTTTACGGAAGTATCTGTTCAATTATCAAAGAATAAAAAATAATAAATTAAATTTACAAAAATAGAAGAAAAAAGTTGACATAAATCATAATAATCCATTTCTTTTGAAATTCTAATTTAAATATATTTATAAGTTTTCGTATTATTTGAGTGCAACCAAAATAATAAAAAATGAATCACTGCCAAGCATTTATATACTTCAAAAACTTTTTGTTTATTTTAATTGTTGACATTTTATAAGCAAAATTAAATGAAATCTAAAATGAGAAATGTCAATATTTTATTTACATAAAATCCTAGTTAATAATGAAAACAATTTTTTAATATACAAGCATGTAAAAAAGTTGCATGTATAATCGATTAACCGTTACCTGTAACAACAGAAAATTGAACAAGTAAATTTAGTACAGAAAATGAAAAAAATATTTCAAAAAGAGCACTGTTTTCGCGCAAAAGAGTGCCTGCAAACTCTAAACAAACACAAAGGCGCATACACACACATACATACACAACCCAGAAAAAGGGGATTATGTTGGCGCCACAGGTGTTTGCGCGCACGTATGAATTCTTGCGCGTACGCAACTAAATGAATTTTGTTGTCTTTCATTTGTTTTTGCGGCCGACAATGCATTCGAAACTCAAATAACCGTTTCTCGTGTAGGAGTTAAAAATAAAAAATACTCTCATGGCGAACGAAAACTCACTCACAGCTGTCATTTCCGCGGTCACAGAGAACTCTGTGTACAACGCTGTAACATTCTCTGCACGCAACTTAGCACAATTTTTGTCGCGCGCCACTGCCACCACCAGTAACGTCAACTTTTAGTCGCAATGTGGTCTATATATATAGAGTGCATTACTCAATGTATTGTCAATATGCAACTCGTTTTTAAGAGGGATATATTTGTCTGCGTTTATAATTGTTTCACTTCAGTTAAAGGCTAGTTTACATATGGAGTCAGAAATGTTGTCCTTTTTCTTTAGGAAAATGTATATCTAACTGTACAGAAGAAGTCTCATTTCCTTAATTTTTTATTTCGAGATTCCATTTGAGTCGTTTAAAAATGTAATAGTTCGGCGGTTTTATTGATCTTTATAATAGGAATTTTCGGCTAAAGCTCCGTTCATAAGTACGCGTGAAAACAAAGACTTTGTCAGTTTTGTTTTTCAGATGAGTTAACAATGTTTTGAAAGATTATCTTGAAAAAAATAAACAAACAAACAAACAGAAGGACATGTTTATCATTTGTAGCTAAATTAGGAATTGCACAAATATTGATTAGTTTCAACGGTATCAACAGCTAATTAAAAAGCAAGAGCTGGACAAGTTCTAAAGGAAAAGACCAATAGCGTTTGAGAACATTAACGGATAATTCCGAAATATTATTATAACACTAATTTATTTGATATTATTCTACAATATTTAAAATTTTTTGATTATATAATTAAGTGCGAAAAAACTAAACTTCTTTTTTATTAAAATATTTCTTTTTTTAAATTTGTTTTAGTTTTTAATCTTTTTTTCTGTTATCAGTGTTGCCACCATGAAATGATATTTTGGTCACACTGAAACTAACCTCAGCGTACCGGCGGTGGATCAAAATAAACTCACAACAAAACTGACAGCTGAAAAATATCTCGCATTTTCCTCGACATTGTTTAAACAATCATTTATTTAAAAACCAAAATTAATTAGTTATTTCCAAAATGAGTCGAAGAAAAAGAGTAAAGGTAAGCTGATAAAGAATTCTATACTTTTTAAATACATAACGATTGATTTGTTTGGACTATTGTTTATTAAGTTTGCAAAATATACATTTAGGTTGAGTATCGTGAGATGGAGGACAAGTACAATCAAGTTGAAGATGAAAATACATCGGACACATCGGAAAAATCAAAAGCAGCTCTCGGCACACTCGACAAAAAATCTATTGTTGATCAGAAAAAAGAAGTAGACGTACCTGTTAATCCGTCTTCTTCGTCAGCTTCTAAAGTTGAACCCAAAGAAGAGCATGACGAAGATAGTGATCATGAAGATCCACACGGTACGTACCATATTAAGTGCATCAGATAAAATTTTGATTCATATTTTCGTTATTCAGTAGCGAATTTTGAGGTTATGCAAATAGAGGAATCAAATAACATCAGTACTTTTACATGATTTTTGATAGTCCTAAGATTATTCAAAATTGACAAACAATTTGGATTACAAGTACTTGATTTATTTTTTGAATATATATTCTTGTTCATTTTTTTAAATTCATTATTTTGATTTTAGAATGACACTCACTTACAATATTATGTTTATAAACTTATTGTCCATGACACTAAGTTATACATTATTCTTTTGTTTTTATAATATAATATGTATTAACGAATAGTACTCGATAGTATTTGTTTTTATTTTTCTCTTTGTTTTTTGTTCGCATTATATTTGGTTTGATGTATTTTATTTTACGCTTTCATTATAATTCTGACATTGTTCTTAGAATTTTCTTTAATGTGCCAAAATATTTACAAACATTCTATATGCTATTTTTATTTCTTTATACATGTTTTAATATATTATGAAAACATTATTTTATTATATATTTCAAATTATAAATAATATACCCAATAAATTTTATTTTTTTACTTTAATAGTGATTGTAATATAAAAATATTGGATGTAACAATAAACTTGTACTAAAGTTATAAGATTATAATAAGTTTTATTAATTTAACATATTTACTTGTATAAAAAAGTTTAGATAATAAATTTTTATATAAATTATAAAATAGTGAAATCAAATATTTGTAGAAATGTTTGCTATGGTTATTTCAATGTTATTAATTTTTTAGTGAAAGAACTTCTTAATGGATTAGAAGGTGCTGCTTTTCAAAGTCGTTTACCATTTGATAAATTGACTTCAACCGAATCTGCTTGTTTTCCTGATGTCGCCAGTGGCCCTGCACAAACTCAGAAAGTTTTCTTACATATTAGAAACAGAATTGTGAGTTATTTTAAGAATTTAGATGGATTTTTAGAATTTATTATAAAATTTTAAGTTAAAAGTTTCATATAACTGTAATGTTTTTTTATCAATTCTTATATTAATTTATCAACTGAAATATATCACTAATTTTTGCTATTGTTTGTAAATGATTTATATTATTAAAAAAGTTGAAATAAAATTGATTTTAGATTACGTTTTTATTTCATTTTCAGAAAAAAATAATTTTGACTTCTTTTTTAATGAATTAAAATTTAGGTTTTTAAGGTTGACAAAATTTTTCAGAATTTTTAAATTCAATTTATTAAATTAAAAATGATTAATAATTCACTTACAAAATTAACTATTGACTTTAACATAATATGATTTTACTTACCAAAAAGCAAATAAAATAATTATTATTTATATAGGTAGCATGACTTAATTATGCAATCTTTAAATGTAATTTGAAAATTATAATTTATAAAAAATAAAATCTATCAGTAATAAGTATATTTATCAAATATTAAACTTTGAATACATTCATTTAACATAAATTGTTTTTTGCAGCTGCAAATTTGGTTAGAAAATCCTAAACAACAGCTTACTCTAGAAAATTCCGCACCAATTATCGAATCGCCTTATAATAGCGATCCATCTCTTATTCGAAGGGTTCATGCTTACCTTGAACGACATGGTTTCATTAATTTTGGAGTTTTCAAAAGATTGAAGGTATTATAATTCATTTGACTTTTTTATTTTACCTCTTACAAAAACACTTTTTATTTGTTTGTTAAAAAAACTTTTTTCTAAATTCACTATTATAGTAATTAAGATTCACATTTTTTTGCAGCCAATACCGACCAAAAAACATGGGAAAGTAATCATAATTGGCGCAGGAATAGCTGGCTTAGCTGCTGCACAACAAATGCAACAATTTGGTTTAGAAGTTGTAGTTTTAGAAGCAAGAGTGAGTTGTAATTAATATAATATTCAATGTTTAAAACTAAGCATGCTTCTAAATTCAACATAAATACTATTTTTAATTTATATAATCTAAATTACATACTTCTCAAATTAACACCACAGTTTTTTTTATTATTAATACATAATTTTATAAATTATAAAAAAAACTTATTGAAGATTTATTATTTGAAGTATTTTATTGAACAACAAACCTGCATCTTTTAACCCTGATTTATTTAACACATTAACATTCGTAATTGTAATTTTCGCAGGATCGAGTTGGAGGCAGAATAGCAACGTTTCGTAAATCTTCATATATAGCCGATTTAGGAGCAATGGTGGTCACAGGCTTAGGCGGTAATCCGGTAACTACATTAAGTAAACAGATCAATATGGAGTTACACAAAATTCGGCAGAAGTGTCCGCTATACGAGAGTGATGGACAAACAGTAAGTTTCTGGGATTAAGCGTAATGAAAGTGACGACGAGGACCAAACGTCCCGAAATGAGATTAGTTTGTACAAATAATACTTTCATTTGTGCAGGTACCAAAAGACAAAGACGAAATGGTAGAGCGTGAATTTAACCGATTGTTAGAAGCAACTTCTTATCTGTCCCACCAGCTTGACTTTAATTATGTTGGTGGTAGTGGGAGTGGATTAGCAGGACCAATTCAGCAAAATACACGCCCGGTTTCTCTAGGACAAGCCCTTGAATGGGTGATTCGACTTCAAGAACAAGGCGTAAAACAACGTCAAGTCACTCATCTTCGATCTGTTCTTACGCTTCAAAGTAAATTAGTCACGAATCAACACAAGGTAGGCTTCAATTAATTTCATTTCAATATACCTATATATAGGCAATACCTATATACAAAGTTGACAGGAAATATTGAACGTTTTGATTTTTGTACATTTATTTTTTGTTTACAAAAGCTTTTTTAATATGATTCAAGTAATATAATTTTTTATTGTTATCTAATTTTTGTCATTTTCACAGATGATTTCTCTGAAAGATCGGCTTATAGAGATGGATCAACAATATAAAGAAATGTCTGAAAACAAGCATTCTTCAAGAGATATTACACAAGAATTCGTTTTGAGGTCTAAACTTAGAGATATTAATAATATTTGTAAGGTAAGTTTATTTATTCATTAATGTATGTTTATTAAAAATAATAAATGTATTCCTTTCAATTAATAAATTACAATAAATTTCGCCATAAGTAACATAGCAGCATTAAAAACTTTTGTTTTATTAATGATCTGTTTCTTTGCAGGAATGGGACCAACTTTTAGAGCAACAAAATGAAATAGAAACCAAACTTCAGGATTTAGAAGCATCACCTCCAAGGTTAATATATTTTTCATGTTGATTAATTTAAAATTCCTTCGATTTATAAAGTTTAATTATAGTTTTTTCAAAATAATTTTATTTTATAAGTTATTAAAAATATGAACAAATTTTATAATTATCAAAAGTTAAAAACAATGATTTTTAGTTTATCAAGCTCTATCTATTGTAGAGATTTATACAAAACTTGTGAAATCAGAGAGAAATTTTCATTGTCTCTATTTCAAGATTAACACCTTCTAATTTTTTGTTTATTAAATTTAATTCTTAGATATTTAGTGAGTTATGGGCCTCAATTAGATCTGTGTTTTACTCTGAATATTTATTTTTACTTTATCAAAATTATTTTGATTGGTAAAAATTTGCTCATTTTAAAATAAGAAACTTGAGCATGGTAAAATTAATTTGTTATCAATTTGTATTTAACAGAACAGATAAATGATTATAATGCTGTATTGCAAGAACAAATCAACAAATTTTAATCAATTTAAACTAATTATTGTTATACTGATAAATAATTTTGCAATTAGTAATGAGGTTATGGGTCCATTAAACATTATATAAACATTATTTAGCATTATATATGATGTATAGATAATTTTGAAGTAAATATGGGCTATTCCATGGCAAATGAATCATCTCATTTTTATGCCATCAAATTTAAACTTAAATATTAATAAATAATGAAGTATATGTTTATTTCATATAAATCTTAAACTTTTTTTAACACAAATTAGGATTATCTGGCCAACTTATAAATGAAAATTTACAACTATGATTAAATGCAAAAAAGAAAGAAGATGTTATTAACAGTTTGATTAATTTTCATCAAATTCAATATAAAATTGGGGAAAGGCGCTTAAAGCGATCCTCTTAAGCATTTCATTAATTTAGTTTTGTGGAGCTAAATCATTCACAAAAATATGTAGACTTTTATTTGTACAGTTCTGTATAAAACATAAATATAAAAACTATTTATATTCGAATTAAAAGAAAAACTACTGCTTTTTTATAAAGGGTAGGATAAAGTGGGCCAACTTGTTTTAACAAATAGGTATATAAAATTGTGTATTATCTGTGTTATTTGAACAATATTTAGTTAGAAAAAAATTTCTGACCAAATTATTTAAATAGCTAAAATATTTTAAGATCAATACATTGAAAATAACTGCAAAAACATAATTTTTTAAAAAATTAAGCTTAGTTTTCTTTTTTTTATAAAATCATGGTACATACATAAACAAACATTTAAGTTTATAGTTACTTTCAAATGATGCAAAAAATTATAAAAAGTCACAAAATAACATCTGGTGGTCCATTTTAAAAGCACCCCTTTGTTTTCACCAATAGCTCTTTTTTTAAAGTTATTACTGCACAACAATAAATAATAATAACTAAAAGTGTACTTTATAATAAACTTATTTAGAAGGAAAGTCCTAATATTTGTTAAAATGATTAGTATTATTCAAATTAAATGATAAATACAGCTAGAAATGTTGGACAATTGTTAAAAATTTAGTTTATAACAATTTTTGTAACCGGTTCATCATAACAAGTTTAATTTCTTTTTTAATTATCATGATTTTCATTTATTAAACAAATTTCGGGGTGTCGATACGTGGGACAGGACAGAACTGATGATATTTGATGGTGGTTCGCTTTATCAGACTAGTTCGCTTTATATACCATTCCCCTATTAATTTAAATAAGATTCGCATATAGTAAAATATATTTTATCAATCTGCGTTATTGTTATGCTAAAATGAACATTTTTATATAATATTTCAAATCAAAGTTGGTTTTGTTTTGAAAATTTGTCAATTTCATGAGTTTTCTTAATTTCCCAAGCATAAAAACATTTTCTCCAGAGTGTGGTTTTAATAATAATATTTAAAAATAATAACAAAATTAGTTTTAAAGTACATTTACGTTATTTTATAATAACAAATAACAATATATATATATATATATATATATAAAATATATTAAAAAAGTAAACAAACTTATTTTCAATTTTGTATAATTCAACATCAGATTGAAAAATTTAAAAAAATAAAATATATTATTTATTTATGAGCTATGCAGATATTTTTGGAAAAAATTGGAATAACTTTTATTTTATCACGTTGTCCCGCAATCTGGCAATTGCAGACGAAGCGATTCTGTACGGCCTTTCAATTCATTCAACGGACGCTTGCACCATTTTGACCACGCTCCCGACTACGGCACCTAATAAAAATCACCCTGTATTATGAATTTGAACCCTTTTTGTTGCTTTTAAAACTTTTTAGTATAATCAGTTATTTTAGCTGAAACTAAAAGTTATGTTTCACTCCCCGCCAAAATGCCTTAAGTTGTTATACAATATGCTCAATAAAACATTCTTAAAACTTGTAAAATTATCTACAATTTTTTTTAAAAAAATAAGGTTTTTGATAATTTTTAAGGAAAATATGGCATTTTTAAATTATTTGTCAAAATACCGAATTTTTTTGAATGTTAAGAATCAAGCAAAATACGTTTTCGACTAGAGAATTTAAAAGCTGAAATTTCAATTTTTCGAAAGAACAAAAATTTTTTGTAATTATTTGCATAAATGAAAAAAAAGATGATAAAAAAATGTAACATTTTTAGAATTTTCTAAACTTTTGATCGATTGTGTATATAAAAAACATATCTCAATTTTTTAAATTATAAAAAATTACCTTTATTTCAGTAAATGCAAAAATAATGAAGGATTATCGGTTAGGTAATTTAGAGATATAAATAAAATGTAAGCATATTTTCTAAGGTACATCATATACATTTACTATGTGAATCAATTTCAAACTAAATCACCTTTGGATGACAGTCTAAAATTTAGTTGTGATAATTGAAATGTCTATAAGATAGAGAATTACAAGATCTTCTGATCAAATTTTGTTATCCAATAAATATCTTTTCAAGATTTTAGCAATTTTTTAAATGATGCAAATTTCTATTAATGTACAAGAAAAATTATCTAAATTTTTAAAATTTGAATTTTTTTTGTTTAAAAAGTTATTCTTATCATTTGAAGGACAAAGCTAATCAAATTGAAGGTTTGTTCATCTGGAATCGACTTTAAGCGATATTAAAGGAAGGAAGAGAAAGAGTAAATGAATAGATAGATTACTGAAATAACGGTTGGATTATTGTTTTCTTATAATAAATTAAAGTTTGTTTTAAATTTGTAAATATAATTTTGATAATTAATACCATATAAAATGAATTGGGATATAAACACTATTGTTTTTTGTATATAAAAAGTTGAGTAAAATACATTTTTTAATTTGAATTTATAATCAATTATCATATTCATATGTTATTTTTAAAGCATCTTTTGTGTAAAAAGTCATTGCAAATTATGGAAATGTTTTTGTATTGTACACCAATTTCACATTATACTACATGTACGTATCTTTATTTGCAATATATGGAAATAGTTGTTACATAATAAAGCATACTGCAGAAAATTGTACGTTGAAGTCAAGTTGAAGTTTCTGACAGATATCTCTTTACAAATTTTCTTTCTATTCTTTTGATATATCTTACAAACGTCGAAACATAAAAGTGCTTTTTTCAAGATTTTAAACGTGTTAATATTTGTTAATATATTTCACTTTTTTATTGAATTGAAAAGAAAAATTCGAATTTTTTATCAACTTTTACAGTTGAATTTATTTTATTTTTAAAATTATTGTAATTTTAAAACAAAACCTTATTTAAATTTTGTATAAAAATAATTCGAGCGTTTATCTTGATTTGTGAAGTTTAATCTAATTTTGTCTTTTTTTACTGTTTAAGCGACGTGTATCTGTCTTCCAAAGACAGACAAATTCTCGATTGGCATTTCGCAAATCTGGAATTCGCTAACGCTACATCGCTGTCGAATCTGAGTTTAAAGCACTGGGACCAGGATGACGATTTCGAATTCACAGGCAGTCATCTGACCGGTAAGTCAACATTGTTTGATTTTATTTCTTTTTTTTTATTTCCAACTGCATATTTCTTATCTTGATAAAACTTTTAATCTGATTGTTCGAACCAATTTAATTTTATAAATTCAAGCATTTTTACATTTAAAAAAATAATTTATTAATATAATAACAAGTTGTATATAAATTTACATTTTAGGAATTTTTCATACTCAGTAGGTTTAATAAACTTATTTACGTAATATTATCAAATTACCAAAAACTAGTAAATGTTAATTGTTATAAAATTTGCCAAATAGTTGATGAACCGGATTTTAAATTGCTTCCATGTTACAACTACTCAACTTTCAGAAATTTATGTTATTTTAAAGTCGAAGGATAAAAAAAGTAATACGTCCACCTTTTAGGGTAATAAAAAAGGTCATAATCTTAAAAAAAGATATAATTATAGTCGTTTGAATGATCACTTGAGCGCCGGTCTTAAATGGGATTCGATGAATCATGCACGCGTATTGTAAGTGTAAATTAACTCCAATGTTAATCGGCTAAATAAATCGAAATAGTTGAAAAGGATTATGGTCATTATTTCATCGGCTCGTTGCACTTATGAATTCGCCTTCGACACTTAAATGATGGCATTCATATTATTGCATGAATGTAATAAGACACTGCACTCTCTTCCATATAAAATTAAAAAAACTCAGATCTATTAATAATGCAGTCTTGTGAATGAACATCGTGTGTTATAATTTATTCTAAATCGTTGATGATATTAAACGTGATCGGTTTATATGAGTCACTTTTTTAGATGCAAAATTTGATATCTACGAGTATGTTATTATAAATTCAATTTGAATATTTACCCGTTATTCCGGTGGATATATATTCAAACCTAAGAAGAGCAAAAGTTGACTGATTAAAGTTGATTGATCATGAATTTATTATACGTCCTTCAAACTGATCAATAATTTTTTAGTTTTTAAAATTAAAATTAATATTATGACAAAATGAACATTTTGAGATCAAATTATTTATGTATATATATATGGGCAATTCTCTAGAAATTTTAGCTTTCAACTTGCCAAATTTTTGGAAAAAAGCTTGAGTACATCTTAATCTTATGAAAATTATTATTTATTATTACTTTAAAATGAATAATATAAAGTCGAACAGTGATAAATTACATGCCCGTAACTTTAAATTGATATTTAATTGTAAAATTATAGGTAAATATTACACTTTTGACAGATTTTCTGTTCTAATGTCAAAGACGTAATATTTTGAAGCGGTCTTTCAATTATTTAAGTAGTTTTTAATATATAATTAGATTTTATTGCACGCACATATATTTTATTACATCAAGTTAAAGTGCAGTTCATCCAGAAAATTATTTACATTTATAATTCAAAAAGAAGAGTGAATTTAACTTTTTCAGTGAGCAAAATTAACAAGAACTTGCCTTTTTGATATTCAATTAGCATTTCATAACCGCGTATCAATTTCGAATGCAAAATATTTATTCAGCATTTTGCTCGTCTTGCATGTAACATGCAAAACTGCTGAAA
>JABFPM010002105.1:0-17679 GCA_022817325.1 Idris sp. 1 HC-2018 | reverse complement strand
CCTCTCCCAAAACACGCGGCCAAACTTCATTCACATACTTGCATGACTCATGTGCGCTCTTCACTTCGCTTATCCTTCGCCTTGCTCGTCATTGCATCATTGGTGTCCTGCTTTGTCTATAATTTCAAGTCCATTCAACAGAACCGGCAAAAGGTAGGTAAGGAATTTACTTTAGTTAGTGTTTCACGGTGTGGGATTTACGACCCCACTTTAGCCGCCAGTAAATTCAACTTACCTAACCTGAATAGAAATGTTAATCCCAAACAGAATTATTTGTATATTTTTTACATGTTAATCAGATTATTTTAGATGAAATTTAATAGTTTAATTAGTTAAAAAAATTTATTTACAGTATTTTTTGTTAAATTTTGAGTACCTGGTTGTTTAGGAAAATTTCTATAACTCTGAAATTTAATGTCTTTTTTTCAAATTCGATCTGATAGAATGAAAATCGGTACTTCAAAAATACGTACTGTGATATTAACTTAAACATTTTAAAAAATGAACTTACCTGGTTTTTCCCACAAACCATAGATTTGATTTATTAATAATAAATTGATCATCAATTAAATTTGCAAAGTTATAAAAAATATCATTCCTAATCATTTCATTTATGTTAAATCAACTTAATTTATTGACATTAACTAAAATGAATTATAATATCTCATAGTTCTATTTCGACGAAGCCATCTAGCGGACAAAAGTTGAAGCCGGTAACCAAAAGTATCTATAGTTATTGAAAATGTAAAATAGTCCTGTGATTGATACATGGTAGCACTGCGCAACTTTGAAACAATATTATAATATATAAATAAATAAAACTGCGCCATATTAATTAGTAATTGGAATATAGTTTTATCGCCATTTTGTTAAAAAAAAGAGCATTATATGAATTTTTAAGCACTTTAACAGTTATTATTAGAAATTTCATATATAAATCGATGGTTTTTGATACCGTTAAAAATAACAACAACATTTTATTGTCCAATGTAACCCAGCTTTAAATAATCGAATCGTTGACGAATCGTCAGTGCATCGTCCGATCGAATCGTTAACGAATCGTCAGTGCATCCGAATTTGAGGCGAATCGTCAGCGAATCGTCAGCGAATCGTTAATGATATCAAATTTTTTAAAAATTTTAAAATTAATAATAAGTTAATGGTAAATTGTTTAAAATATATTAAGATTTTGAAATTATTTTTCAAAAATAATTTTTATTCATTATAAAATAGGTTTGTTTATTTTATATTACACACAATATAAAATAAAAATATCTGTTTCTTCGTTGCTTGGATTATAAGAAAAAAAGTAAATTTATCTATTATAAGTTATATAGTTGAAATTCGGTTTCAATTGAATTTGCTAAGATTGAATGAATTCAAATAATAATTAAACTTTGACTTTTTCATTGTTAAGTTCTAGTAAAACAAAACAGTCATACACTGAGGAAACAAGATGTTATAAATTATTATATATATGATAAATGTTATAATGTTAGATGTGAAAAAGTCCGCGAAGGACCATATAATAAAATTTAACATATACATGATAAAGCGTTAAAATAAGTCAAAAATTAAAAATTGATGTTTTATTTTGAAGGTTACTCATTACTTACTCCGCACGTGTCCAGATTTGTAGAGTCAATCTGAAAATAATGAATAAATTAAAATCTGCGAGGCCGGGGAATCGAACTTCGCTGCTGCAGCTAATCCTCCATCGATGACACACACCTTAACCACACGGCCACGACATCTATTGGCACTAACCCACTAAACTTGATTATCACTCATTAGACTAGAAAATGTCTTTTTATTACATGGTCCTTTGGGAACTCTTTAACATCTAACATGATAAAATTTATCATATATATTTAATTATAACATCTTGTTTTCTCAGTGTAGTGTCTGAGAATTCTAAAAAAAAGTAATGTATTCAGGTAATTTTAATTAAGGTGATATATCAGTCGATTTCAGGTTGTCTCTCTCACTCACATGCAAATCCCAATTGTTCTATCTCTTTCCCACTTATGTGACTGATATATCACCTTAACTCACTCCGATTTTTACCGCGTGGGTTTGTCAGACCCAGCGCTATTATTGACAGTTATAAAAGATTTGTGTAATGCAAGAAAAAAAATAATTAAGAAGATAATCTATTGTTTAAAGTCTTATGAATTCAATAAACATATCAAATCAATTTATATCGTTGTTTCAAAATTATTTTTAAAAATTAAAATTGAAAAAACCGACTGGGTATGTGAGACCCACGCGGTGTGTTGAACGTTAAAAACATTTTTCAAAAATAATTTAAAAAACTGAGCAAAATATATTTAAAAAGTCGCAAATCCAACATTCTAAATGATTTTGATCCTCTCAGAATCTATCAAAATTGTTAATTTTAGTTATTTGGTAATGATAATGAATTAATTAAAACCAAGTTTAACCGATTCCCGAAGAGAGGCTAAAAATGTTGTGTATTTGACAGTTCTCTACTAGTGTGTGTGACCAATAATAAAATCGAAAAATGATCTGTCCTTTCCTATTAGAAAGAAATAACAAATAAACGGCGATGCCTATTGGCACGCTGATCAGCTGTTCATTTCAAAGCCGCCATGACACCTTCGGGAATCTGTTAAATAATAAGAAAATACTTGAATTATTATAAAAATGTTGCATACTTTAAAACAAGATTTTCCACTTCTTGAAATATCAAAGAAAAATTCATTAGCTTTAGTTTATTTAAACAATTTTGAATCAATTTGATATCAAAATTAAAAAAAAAAATTATATAATGTTCTTCAAATATTCTAAGAATATCTTAAAAGATTGTGTACTATTAGGATAACGTTAAATGATGGGAAAATAAGTAAATAAGAATTGGTAAGACTTTAAAAACACTATATATTACAAACATGTTATTTACAACTTTTGATTTGTACAATATGTTACACGTTATTATTCACTGATTGAATTTGTTTGACGAACATAATTAATATTAAAAATAATACGTTTGTGGCATAGCAACAATGAAAGGTTGATTATTTATCGACATTGATATACAAGGAAGCATTAAGTCTGAGACAAAAATTAGCGCAGTATCGTCTGATATTGAATCAACCATTTTTAATTGGTGTAAATGATATTGGAATGTCTTACTCGTGTTTACATGTTTTACTTCACAATATTCACGTTTGTTATTTTTGTCAACAATAAATGAGATAATCTTAACATAATTATTTGTGTTTAATAATGCAAATGAATTATTTGTTCTTTTATTCTTTCGTATTGAGTATATACGATCTTTTTTTAGCATTCGATCATATGCAACGCAATTTTCAAAGTGTACAACATTGTCAGGAAGGGAACGTTCTCGTCCGAAATATTTATTCTCACCTAATTTAAAACACTGTACAGTCCTTTGAAAATTTAATTCAATATTTTCATTATCTTTGTCTTCAAAATTATGATTCTTTAAATCAATTAACAAATAATTTAGTGATTTTTGAAATCCAATATATCTGCATATTTGCTGTTTAATTCCTTTACCTGCATGAACGCTTCGAATTAGCAAACCATTAGCGTTCTCAAAAGCAAAACCGTTATGAGCAGCAAGAGGACCCCAATTAAACACACTTTGAACTAAATGCGACAACTGATGATGGTTGAAGGTCATCGCAACGTTGCCATATAAATATGAGGTTTTATTTTGGAATTTATGTATCAATAAATTAGCGCGATTCAGATCGTTCAGTGAAATTTTTTGTTGTAAGAGAATATGCATGGCTTCTACAAAGATAGCCCAATGCTCAACATAATCTCTCCTCATGAACTTTTTAATGATTGGTACACTATAATATAATATCCAGTTTAACCACTCTTTGGCTTTCCAATATTTTCGATCTATAATAGATCAGGGTAATCGGTCAACGGCGGAGTGGGGCTGCATTTGAAGTAAAAATTCGTCGATTTCATTGATTTTATTCTTAATACCAAATTTATTGTTATTTTTTGTGAACCAATAAGATGCAAATTGACGGCCTATGCCCAAACAAACACAGTGCATATAATCCGGTACAAAACCATTTATAATATCGAAGTGAGATAAATTAAACAACGGAGACATGTCGATGAAACCATTTACATGGAGTTTTTTGGTACTGCGATTGTTTCGCTGATAAAGTGCTTTCTTCTGATGTAAAGTTTCTACGTTTCGCATTGCTTGTTCGTGTGTTCGATCACTAACTCTATTATTAATAGGGTATTTCATACTTTTATTAGCATGATCATAATTGCCAGGGTGCAGGCACCAATTACATCCCTTGGCACCGTTGGATTGATGAAGACCTTGCATCGGTGGACGAGCCATACTATCCACACAGCAACATAATAAATATGGAGTGATTAGTCTGTTTTCTCCATCTAGATCACACAAAATACCATTTATTGAATGTTGATTCATTTGTTCGACAAAGGGTTCAAGAAACGCTTTCATACAAGGTTTTGATCGTCCAAACCACAGACCACTAAGTATAACTGATTTGTGTCGATCATTCATCGGAATTTCATTCACATTCAACATAATCGGCCATATAGAAGTAGTTGAACTTTCATATGGTGGAGCACCATCAGAATTAAACACGCAAGTAATGTATCTATTCCTTTTATCAGGAGATAATTTTTTGACAAAATTTCTGTACTTGATTCCATCATAAATGTCTTCGAAGTGGTTTGAACTGTGTTTTCGATTATCAACAACATTTTTATAATAAGAACTATGTTTTTTTAATAAGGTGCGAATTTCAGTGCTTGGATCTATTAGAATAAAAAAATTTTCTTCTGCCAAATTTATTCTGTGATCACATTTTCTGCATATTATATCTTTCTGCCCTCTATCAAATGTACCAATGTAAGCCTTACATTTTGAACATACCGCGTGGTAGCTTATATCACGGTCCGGATTAAAAAGCTTATCAATAAAATAACTTGTTTCAGGAAGTACCGAAAAATGGAAAACTTCTCTTATCAAATCTAGAAACGCTATTAATTGAGCTTTCGATTGTCTAAACATTATTGCATGCCGTAAAATTTTGATAATAAAATTTTTTCTACTTATTTTAACATTAATATTAATGTCTGGTTGATCTAATAAAAAATCGTGTAACGCTTCATACGGTAACCCTTCTGCATCTTCTTCAAAGTTGGCATCAGCATTCTGCTCTGCATATTCGTCTTCCGTTGAAAATTCATTTTCATCTTCAAAATATTGATTTGCAAATATGTTAGCCTGAAAATATTGTAATTTTGTAAAATCAAAAAGAATTTTTTATCAAGTTTTGGTGAAGTTGTTCACAAAGTATGTAGCCAAAATTTTATACAAATTAAGATAAAAGCATTTTATAATGTCTTTTAATTTCTCTTTTATTTACCAATATATTTTTCATTCATATGTTTTTTCATAAAAAAAATTAAAATTTGCAAAATTACTGAAGTCCTTAAGGCGATATGTCAAGTCTGCGGGTCATTAACTAATTTATTTTAAACTAATAATATGTACAGTTAATGACGTAAAAACATTGAGAAACCAGAATTGTGCATTTCTAGTATCAAAAAAAAGATTGTTTTATGCTTTTCAGATGAAATTTAACAGATTGCCATTGATGGAACACAAAACATTGTCTTTTTGACATTTCTGTACTAGTGTGTGTGACCAATAATAAAATCGAAAAAATATCTGTCCTTTTCTATTATAAAGAAATAACAAATAAACGGCGATGCCTATTGGCACACTGATCAGCTGTCCATTTCAGCGCCGCCATAACATCAACGGCAATGAGTTAACAATTTGCAAACGAAAATAAAAAGTATAGTTGATGTGACTACAATTTTTATGAGAGATATAGATAGTATAGAAAGTTTACTTCTACAAAGAATTTATTCGTATTATAATTAATTACTTACCACTGGGCGATTGAAGTTCATATTATTGTTTAATGTTTGTAGATTTTCAGTGGGCTGATCTTCAGCATTTTCTGTATAAAAAACATTTTCATCCATTTCATTATCATCGAGATTTGCATATAACCCCTCTCTAGGTTGAAGTAACTATGAAATAATAATGAAAACGTATTAATTATCAGCTTTATTTTAAGATTTAATATTTTTCATATACTTTAGCATTTATAAGTTATTTAATAAAATTTACGATCATAATGCAATTAGGTGATATTTACCTAGTTTGAGATAATACAAAAACCAAATACATTTAGAAAACTGGAAATAGTCGAAGAATTTAAAAGAAATTGTTATTGATATTACTGAATTAAAAATGTGTAAACAAAAGAAAAAAAAAAATTGAGTCATTGCATGATGTAGAAACAAATCTTGGTTACATAAATTAAATAAATCACTCAATTCGTTCATAAAAAGGTGTATTAGCGGTCACAAGGTCAAATAAAGGTCAAAATATGCATTTTTCATTAAAAAAAGTCAAAAATTGACTTTTCTTGATAACGTGTTATAAATTTGAGTGTTTACAAAAGCAGCTCTCTATTCTATGCAAAAATATTGTTTTATACAAGATTGGTATAGAAAAAACAACGTTAAAAAAATTTTTTTTTTAATCCTTTAAAGCATGTCCAATATGATAAAATTTAAAAAAAAATTAATTTACACTTTTTTATATCCAAAAATTTAAATATTAATGATATTACTGTTAGTATAAATTGTTAAACACAATTTATTAAATTGGAAATTAATTTCAGTAATTTTTAAAAGATTTGTCAAACAATTAGGAATACGTAAGAAGTTCTCAATTAATCAATTTTATAATAAAAACTCCGTAGAAAAAAAATTAATTTCATTTATTTAATAATAAATAGCAAAAAGGTTTTTACAGTATTTTGAATTTCTGCCCACTTTGTTTTGGAGTCGAGAGCAATTTCCGTCATGGACATTTTCCTTCAAGGCTGTAATTGGTGAAACTTAATTGTCAAGGTCACGTGAAAATTCGTCACAATTAAGTTCCACCAATTACAGCACTGACGGAAAATGTCCCTGACGGAAATTGCCCTAGACTCCAAAACAAGATGGGGTAAAATTGAAAATACTAAAAAATCTTTTTGTTTCTTACTTTTTCCTAATTGTTTGACAAATTTTTTAAAATTACTGAAATTAGTTTCCAATTCAATAAATTCTGTTTAACAATTTATATTAACAGTAATATCATTAATATTTACATTTTTGGATAAAAAAATTGAAAATTTAATTTTTTTATATTTTCTCATATTGGACCTGTTTTCAAGGATTAAAAAAAAAATTTTAACGTTGTTTTTTCTATACCAATCTTGTATAAAACAATATTTTTGCATAGAATAGAGAGCTGCTTTTGTAAACACTCAAATTTTTAAAACGTTATCAACAAAAGTCAATTTTTGACATTTTTTTAATGAAAATGCATATTTTGACTTTCATTTGACCTTGTCACCAATAATTGACCTTTTTACAGACGAATTGAGTGATTTATTTAATTTATGTAGCCAAGATTTGTATTTGAAATCATGTTTAAAACAATTAGATTATTTTTTTTATCTTATTTGTGGCCGTACAGAGCATTTTTGAAAATTCTATAAACATTATTTTTGAAGTGTCGCCAGTAAAAATTTAGAAGATCATTATTTTTCCTATGTATTTGATAAACAAAATTACAATAAAAGTATGGTCCAGAAGGTGTGCCACCCATTTTAATTTTATTTAATTTTTGAACTGCTAAACGGAACATTTTTTTGGATCTGCTCATATTATAAAATGTTTAAATATAATAAAATAAATTTTGAACATAAAATATAAATGAAACAGTTAAAATTTTGAATTCAGTAAATACGAATTTTGCTCTGTATTTTCGGCTTATATAATTGTCATATAAATAAACAAAGGCAAAATAATAATGTGATTTGTGTTAATATCTATTAAAATGTTGAACTTAATTTATGTTACAATCATTTTGAAAAGAATATGTATAATTGTATACAAGAGGTTCATTAACCTTAAGTAATGTATTTAAGAAGAATAATACGTTCAATATATAAAACTTTCAGGGCAAAATTTTCAAATTAAATTATGATAAAACCGAAAATCTGTTGCTTGGAAAAAATTAATAATTCTATCGAAATTTTTATTTTATACAATTTTAATTAAAAAATAAGAAAAATGTATAATCATAAATTTCTTGAATTGAATGCTTTGAAACTCACTTGATTAGCATGTCTGCGTAACGTTGCTTCTGGTATTGGTGCATTTGAATTTTGTTCAAAATATTCTCGATAACTCCGCAGTCTACGACGACGATTCATTGTAATTTTGAATTTCACTCAAAAAAATACTAGTATACATGAATTAATATCACTTTTCCACAATTAATACTATGCATTATTTAATTTATAATACTTACACTATCTTAAAATTACTCATATAAATCGGTTTGTATTTTTGAATATTTGTGATTCAGGATTTAAAATGTGACATCAACTGTCCTTTGGAGCTTATATTTGTTAGTTCAATAGTATTTCTTTGAACAGAAAATATCACTTTTATCTGAAAAGGTCGTGAAACTTGTACTGTGAAAGAACATTCAGTAACTGCCAGTCATTTAAAAATAAGACACATATTGCCAACATACATCTGACTTAGTAATAGAGAACTTAGTTATTTCATTGGTCTACGATATGTATTTATCAACAGCAGAATACATAGTACACTAAAAACAAAATTTAAAAGTTTAAAAAAAAAGAAATAGTTTTTCTATTCTTTAAAAATTAATTAAATAGCAAGAAATGATATTTCTATTTTAATACATTTAAAAAATTAATTGTTGAAATCGAATTAGTCTTCTATTTTAATGAAATTTATTTTAATTTTTAATAACTTAGCAACTAAAAAAAAATTAAATTCCCTAGTTGTACAGAAAATTTTATTTTAAAGTCAATTTCAGTAAAATGCAATTAAAAATTAACAATACATCAATAATTTTACGTAGTTTTATTATTATTATAATCTTTTCATTACATTCTCTTTAGAATTATATTTATTATTAAAAATAATTAGTACAAAAATTGCAAGGTAATTAAAAAATTATCAGTTACGCGCATGTGCAATTTGAGGTCACGTTATTGGCTGCACAGTTGAATACTTCCACTGCTGGTGCTCACATGTATAGAAAGGTTAAAAAAGCGGGAAAACGTGTTATAAAGTTCTGTTAGCAAACATTCGACAGATTTGATTTAATTAAGTCAGGATTTAAAAAAATTTGCAATGAATTCTGCTTGTGTAAGAATTCGTTTGAATAAAGAAATGAGGATAGTGCCAGTGTCGACAATTATTAATTTTAACCCGCAAAATGAAAACGATTTTCATCCTTTTCATGTTTATGATGTGAAATGGTCAAGAAATGGTGAAATTATTATTTTACGTGCTACCATAGTTGCAGTTGGAAGTAAGTTTGATTAAATATATTAATTACAAGCGATGTTTTCATAAAAATTTATAAAATACAAGACAATCTCTTATTTATGATAGAATTTTGTTGACATAAATAAAAGACTTGAACAAACTTTTCATGATAATGTACATTAGGTCATTTTCATTTTCAAATAAACGAATTTTATTTATAAATTCTTCTGCGAAAATATCCCAATTCTGTACAGGGTGGCCAGAGTCTGGAAAAGTCTGGAAAACATGGAAAAGTCAGGGATTATTTTGAGGTCTGGAAAAGTTAGGGAAAAGTCAGGGAATTTTATTTTGGGTCAGGGAAAAATGAAAAATACAGATTTTTTTAATTTTAATTTAAAAAAATATGAAATAATTATAAAAAAATTACCTTCCAATAATATTACTAAGAATTTTATCGACAAAATTATTTTGTGTTTTATAATTTTATTTTTCTGGAAATTTCAAAAATTGGTCTGGAAAACCTGGAAAAGCCAGGGAATTTCATTTCGGAAAAAGTCTGGCCACCCTGCTATATCATTTATATATAATTAGTTACTACATTTAAATTGCTTTGAAAAGTATGTCAAAACATAGAATACACTGTCTAATATAATGGCTATTTTATTTTTATGATAATTTCTTATAAAAAATGTAGTTTTTGACTGTTTAGTTGATTTGTAAATATGGTTGTATTATTTTATTACAATAGACTGTTTTATGCAGTTCCGTAAAAGTAAAAAATTTTTTTCAAATAATCTTTTCTGTAAGTAAATTCAATCATGATATTTTTTTTATATTTTTTGCATATTTTTATCTAGTTAACCCTTTCAGTTACTCTTTTCATTTATTGATAAAAATATGTTAAAATTATTTTATTATAATTTTAATGTTAAAATAATCAATTATATTATTGTATTTGTATTCAAACAACGTTTTAGGGAACGACGATGATGTTTCATTGCGTTTGAAGAACAAAAACAAGCGTATCCGTTACCCTACTTCGGCTGTAGTATATACAGCTCCAAAACCAAAAAGAAGGCGAAGTTCACAACATAGCGGAAATACTTCACCATCCTTGAAACAAGTGAGGCTTTCATTAATGTTAATAACTTTCCATAGACTTCTTTAAAAAAATATTTTGCCATTATTAAATTTAATATCATGAAGGATATTTTTTAATCTTTTAAATATTTTTAAACCAAAAAGTGTTTTTTTATTAGACAATTTCAAAGTGCTAAGATTTTTTCGCTCATAAGTTTCATTTTCATTGAATTATTTACTGTATATAATTGCAAAGTAAGCTACATATAAATTGATATGAGAAGCGAGTATTAATAAAACTTTATTTACACTTCTTTTGTAGAAAAAAAAGATGCAGTATTATCAGTATTAAAATTGAAAATGGTTTTCCACATGAATAAATAAAAATTTAAAATGTCCTAATCCTAGACATTTTTAAGTATTTATTAGGTTTGACATGGACAACTTTATCTTGTTATATTTTTGTTTTATGCAATAATATATAAACTAAATAAATAATATATGATTTTGACATTGTTTTATATAATAAATTAACATTTATTTTTTAATAATCATAAATAGGCATCGCGCACCAATAGTACTGGCAGGAGACCAAAACAAAAAATTAGACGTCGAAGAATAATGAATTTCGTAGATGAAAGTGTTACAGGTGGGAGTAAATACATTTTTGTACTTAGTAAAAAATGGTTTTATTTTGGTAACTCGAGGAGAAGACGAGAGAATACCCACATAAAACTAATTTTTGTCAATTTGAGTACGATTTCTTTTCATATGGTGTCTTCTGACGGCGATAAATTTTTATTGAAATCTCGCTAATCTATTACCTTGATATTTGTAAATATAAATGAAAATACCTATCAAAAATTGTTGTTTAATTACAGCTAAAAGTGATTTACTCGACTCCGGTACCAACTTAATTTTTTTTCTTTTTTTTTTTTTTTTTCTTGATCAAATGATGGCAGAAGTAAAATAGGGATGAAGTATTTAGTAACAGAAATTAATACCTTTTTTTACATTTATATGTCCTTCACTATAATGTATTAAAATATTGCGTTAGGTGAAAGAATAATATTTGTTGACACTAAACTATAATTGAATTATTAGTGATTCTGTTTATTTGTTCTTTACATAGATATTGATAAATCGGAAGATTCACAACCCTACAACGAACCTCCTGCAATTGAAACCCTCGAACCACCTGCAGTTGAAGTCTTCGAACCACCTGTAGCTGAAGTTGCTGAGCCTGCAAGACATGAAGTGGTCCTGGAACCACCTGCTGATCAAGTTTTACTTCAGCCTGCTGGACACATATTGGGTCCCGTCGTGCCAGCAGCTGATGCTCTTGTTCAGCCAGAAAGACTTGAACCAGAACCCGGAGCAATTGGAGCTGCTCCTCTAAATGGTATTCAACAAAGACAGTTTTGTAATATAAACATTTTAAAATACTTTTTATATTTTTATTAAAAATGCAGCAAAAAAATTATATTATAATGTACTGAAATTTTTATCTTATAAAACAGTATACTGTTATTGCATATAAAATTAAAGCGTTGAGTTACAAGAAAGATGAGTCCATTTGCTATATTTTTGAAAAAAGGAGTATAGATATTTCATTTAATCCATCGAAATATGACTTACTTAGAATATTAAAAAAGAATTTATATTTTTTTATTACTTCAATTTAAGGCATTGATGCTGACTTAGATTTTATTAAGTTGCTTTAAAAAAAATCAATATTTACTTATTTTGTATTGAATTATTTTCTAACATACTGATATATTTAAAAAGTACTTACAATTATTACCTTTTAAAACTGACATTATTTATAACTAAATAATTACAAATTACACGCCCATTATTAAAAAACTTTTTCATACTTTTAACAAATAATTTTTTTCTCTGCGAGTGTTCAGGTGATTTGCCCTGTTTGAAAATAATCATTTAAATTTTTAAATTTTCAACATTTTTTTTACTCTTCGTTGCCAGGAGAATCTGAATCTCCTTTAAACTCAATTTAGCCAGAACAATGGACTTATAAAGCCGAAGCTTCTTGATTTACTCATTTTTTTATACTATATTATGAATCAACATTTATACTATATATAAGTTTTGATTATAAATGTATACAAAATTATTAATATAATATAATTTTTATGTTGCATTATCACATTATTTCAATTTTAATCATTTTTTCACAGTAATTTCAATCATGTTTTTAATAATAATATAACTTGATATGTTTAAAATAAGAGTTTGTAATTATCATGACAAAATTGTAACTCAAATATATTATATTTCTTTTTACAGAAAATTTACCCCTATTAAGTGTCCAAAACGAAAGAGTAAGTTTAATATGTTAACTTTTTTAATTTAGGGAAAAAAATTGTAAGACAATCTGCCACTTATTCTCAGGTTACCTTTGCCACTCACATGCAAACTCCGATCGTTCGGTCTCTCTCGCACTAATGGAGCTGACACATAGTCTTAAATAAATTTTTTCTATAAAATGTTTGGACATTTTTCTATTCTGGATGTGAATAAATTAATCATTATTAGAACTGATTTAACACACGTTCTTATCAATTTTTTTAATTTGTTTAAAATAAAAAACAAGAAAAATTAATTTTCAGTAATTGTATATTATTACGGGTAGGAACTCATTTTCCCCAATTTTTTTTCCTTACTCATTTCTCCCCACTTTTTTTATTACGTATTATCTTTAATAACTTCTTGAGAAAACTTTCAAACTTCTAAATTTTTTAGTAAATAATAAACTAAAATTTTTTTGGTTGATTCAAATAATTTCATTTCAAACAACGTTTTGACATGGGTATTGAGTTAAGTAATTTACTGAACAATGTGTGCACATTACTGAGTATTATGGATCACAGTAGATAGTATAGTAGTACATTATTTAGTGAGATATCTATTTTTTGCATGAATGAGAACAAGATGATTTGTAACAAATTATAAAAACAATATTTGAAGTTAATACGATTTATGAATTGAAATTATAGGTTTATCTTGGTCGTGGGCATTGGATTCGACAAAACGTTTGGAATTTGACTGCAGGCGTTAATGACGGCCGATATATTCGTTGCCTGATCAAGGCAATATATGGTGACCGTCTTTTTATGAGAAAGTGCTTTCTTCCACAACGTTGCACTGTGCAATATCCAGAAGGGCCCAGAGAAGTTTTGACTCAAGCAGAATTACAACATATTAAAAGTTAGTTATATTTTAAAGAATTGTTAGAATAAAGCGTAGAATTTGAATCGGTCAAATTATTAAGCATTTGATATAAAATTTTTCGTTAGATATTCATGTGAAGTCGAAATTTGCTTTTAGAGTGTCTTTTTCTCTCAAATTCTGTGAACAAAAGAAGACTTTTGCTTGATTTGTAACGAATAATATTGTATACATTTTAATAAACAAAATTTTACTTGCTTTTTTGGCGTATAAATATACTACTTTTGTAATCCGAATACAGTATTATATGAGGCATTTTTAATTTATTGAAATATGATAAAAAATACTAACAAAATTGTTCATATTAGTATAATTTTCTGTAAGCATGAAAGTTCTATTAAGAATTTGTAACTATTTATTTCGATCACTAATGATATTTCAATAAAATTAAATAAATATAAATATGTATATAACTAACCTACATATTTACTTATCTAGTTATTATTAAAAAAGCCAGATTTATAAATTTAATTATAACATTAATTATTTTAAATTTGCAGGTGTTTTTAACAAACATTTGGAACAATCAGGCGGCAGAAATCAAGCAGCTCGATTAAAAAAAGTAAAACACCACATGTGCAAATTCAATAGTGATTTGCACAAAAAATATCGCAAAAATCCCGATTATTTTGCGATTCATCGAAATCCTGAACAGGAAGTTCTCCTAGAATTTGATATTCGCCACGAATGAAGAAGCTTTTTTATTATTTTTATTATATTATTTATATTTTATTACTTATATTTGATAAGAAGATTAAAATGTTATTTAACTTATTGATTTTATGTTTATAACGATGCAAGTAAAGATGTCAAATAATGTACTATAAAGGAAATATATTATTTCAGAAATTATTTCATTGTTTGTTCAATTAAATTGAAAAAAATACATTAATTTGTAACATAATTATATCATAATCTTTTTAACTTAATTGCCTAAATTTTGTAAAATTTTATTTTTGAAAAAATTGATATCATTTACGATTCGCTGACGATTCGCCTCAAATTCGGATTCGCTGACGATTCGTTAGCGATTCGATCGGACGATGCACTGACGGTTCGTCAACGATTCGATTATTTTAAGCTGGGAATTATTGAAAAGGAGAAGAAGTCTTTAAAATGAATTTTATTCAGGAGTATCTCTTCTTCAGTTCAGTAGGTTCATCGCAAAATTGCCTAAGTCAAAATAATGGAACACAACAAAGTAAGTTAAATTATTACATGAATTACGTTATTTATAAAATATATCTGAAAATCATAAACTATACATATGAATATATATTTAAATATTAACAATAATTAATTAAAATAACTACTTTTTAGGAGTGAAAAGTATTAATTCTGAAACTTATGACTTAGCAAATAATGTATCCAGTTTGTCAATTTGTGATGATGATAATAATCATGAGTCGCAGTTTCAGACAACCCTAGGTAAATACAATATTATTATCTTTTAAACACTCATAATGTCGTTAATATAGAAATTATAGTTCATTCAAATTTTATTAACATGAGAAAACATTCAAAATTTGACAACTTGATCGATAAATGTATCATTTAATGACGTTTATAAATTGTCAAAAAATAATTTTTGAAATTTCCAAATTTATTCATTTCAGCTGATAAAAATGACCATGAAAATACAAATTCAAATGATAAAAGTTCAACTTCGCCACTAAATCTACAAAATAGCTCACAAGATAACCTTGTAAATATCCAAAATGCATTAAATACGACAGGTAATTAAAATGGTTTGCCATTTTTATATTTATTTTATTTTTAATAATTTAACAAGTCTTCTTTTTTATTTTAATTATAAATAATTTACAATTCAATAAAATAATAAATAAATCTTCATTTTATTAAACGGATAATTTTAAAACTCACTATATATTCATCATTCTTTTATCAATTTTAAATTCAAATTAATTTTTCATTTAATAATTTAATTTCTGTAGATTCACCTGAAACTTCTCCACAATTGAAATTTCTACGAAAACAACGGCAGTTGAAAAGAAATACTGGAAAGTCATACACAACAGCATCAAAAAAATCAGTTAAACATCGCATTTCTACTAGATTGCCAAATCGCAGATTGAAATGCAATCAAAATATTTCTAGAGAAGATCAAATAAAAAACTTCTAATCCTACTGGTCACAGGGAACATATTTAAAGCGTAGAGATTTTTTAAAAAAGCTTATAATGCAGCATCCGAAAAAAAGATGTATGGGAGATGATAAAAAAACACGAAAGTTCTCTGTATTTTATTATTTTTTAACCGAGTCAGGCAAAGTTAAAGTTTGTAAAAATTGTTTTTTACTAATGTTTGGTGAAACCACCAAATTTATGAATATAATGTTAAGTAAAATATGGAATAATCCACATAATTTGCCTAAATCTGAATTAAGAGGTAAAAAAACTCCACCAAATAAAATAAGTGATATCCTATTACAAGAGGTAAAAAATCATATCGGAAGGTTCCCAGCTTATGAAAGCCACTATTCCAGAGCTCATTCGTCGAAAAAAGATCTATCTAGTAATTTAAATATTTCAAAAATGTATAAACTATATAAAGAAGAAGTAACGAATAAAATTTATGTTAAAGTTTTCAATGAGACTGGATTAAAATTCAAGCCTCCGCAAATCGATACATGCCATAAATGCGATGTGTTAAATGCGAAAATAAAGTACGAGGTAGACGAAGTAAAAAAAAACAATTAGAAGAATTACAAAAAGCGCATCATGAAGAAGCAGATCGATCTTATAATAAAAAATCCCTTGATAAAAATAAGCAAAACAATCTAATGGGTCATTATTAGTTTGTTCATTCGACTTACAACAATGTCTACCGACACCTACTCTGCAAACTTCGGTAACATTTTATAAACGGACATTATGGAAATTTAATCTGACTATAAACAACAACACAATGATGGAAACAGTATGTTATATGTGGCATGAGGGGATTGCTAAAAGAGGGGCAAATGAAATTTCTTCATGCTTGTTTGAATTTTTACAAGGATTGAATCCTAATGTGTCTCATATTATTTTATATTCTGATTCGTGTTCTGGACAGAACAAAAACAAAATAGTATGTACAATGTTTTCTGCAGCTGTTGCAATCCACCCGACCTTAAAAATTTTAGACCATAAATTTTTAGTTCCCGGGCACACTCATATGGAGTGTGATTCGGATCACGCCATTATTGAGAAAGCAAAAAAACGCTCGGCTTCTGATATTCACCATCCAGAGGATTGGTACAAGCTAGTACGAAACGCGAGATCTATCAATCCTTTCAAGGTTTCTGTCATGGATAAAGGCTCTATCTACAATTTTGAAGATCTTTTGAAAGGGCGACTTGTTATGCGCAAAAAAAATGTAAATAATGAACAGTTTCTTATCCAAAGCGTGAAATGGTTTCGTTATGAAAAAGATTTCGGAATTGTTCAATTCAAAAACAGTCTTTCCGTAGACGAGCCTTTTTCTGAAGTGAATTTGCAAAGACAACGTTCGCTTAAAATCACCCAAGATTTTCTCAAGCCCTGTTATAATAAACCGCAATCTACAGGGTGATTTTTTTTCGATGTCGGAGTCGGGAGTATGGTGCAAAATTTGGTGCTGCAAATTTGAAGTATTGTAGAAGTTTAGGAACACCTAAATGTCACTCATGAGTTAAATTTCTTAGGTTATCATAGAATTAAAATATTTTTTATTAATAACATTTGTTTGAAAATTGTTTTTTTTTTTTTAATTTTCATTATTCTTTCACATAATTTCGTGAAGATTGATTGTCAAATATTAAATAAATAAAATTACTGAAAAAAATAACAGAATTTTATTTCTTTATTGTTATTAAAAAATTTTCAGTTTATAGCATTTTAAACAGAAAAAAGTATAAAACTGTCAC
>JABFPM010002104.1:0-17681 GCA_022817325.1 Idris sp. 1 HC-2018 | reverse complement strand
TAAATAACGAATTAAAAATTTGACTATCTAATTGGTGGTTCTTGGCACGATGTTTACACATTGTATGTATAACTTATGCTTGTAAAATGTTAATAATAAATTATACATATTAATCAATTCTTGAATTAATTTATTTGTTTTAAGGTTTGTAGTACGTAGTCCAAAATAGTTTTCAGAAAGAAAAAAAGAATACAAATTATGAAAATAATAATTTGAAAAGTAAAGTCGGTTTTTCAGTAAAATTTAAAACAACAAAAAACCACCCGAAAACCATATGTAATGTAAATAAATGAATTTGATAACTATGTTTATATAGTTAGTGTTACTTAAATAAACCTAATCTAAATTAATAAATACGAAAAAATTGATTTAAATCTTTAAATTGAGAGTGTTTATGTAGAAATCTGAAGTGAAGACAGCCACGGTGTTTACATTTCGCGCATTGCAAAGCTCGACAATTTAAAAATACTCACTTTTCCAGTAATTTAAGTTCTTATTATAATGAACAATTTATGTCGAAATAAATAAAAAAAAACTGTCCATATGTACGTAAAACTGCGAAGACACGGTTTTGGTAGATATTTGTAGAATCACCCTTGTATTATTCCATGTACATATGACCCACTTTTCATGAAGTTTCTTTGCACATTGTAAACTTTGAACAACTATATTTCTACGGATTTTATGCATAAATATACATTATTTCATGTATATTTAAACCAGAACACTTTAAAAGTAATTGTAAAACCAATGTAAAGAGATTCAATTTGTCATATACTTTTTCAAATATATACATGTGATAAATTGCATTTGTACAATATGCTATAAACACAATAAAAATTATGGTCATCATTTATTATAGAAAACGTCATTATTCACCGAAACAAATTAGACTCAAAAAAAGCGTGCCTTCACAATGCAAAAATAGCAAGGTAGTTGAATTACTGAAAAAGCAAGTTTCTATTTCAAAAATTGAACAGCTCAAAATCGAAATTAGAACGGCAAATTGGTTTCCAAAAAACGCATCAACGGTTACCTTAGTTGACTAACTTGGCGAGCAATTACTCGCTAATAATTTCGAAGTATACGCACGTGTGTGACGTCAAATCTTCAAATTGAACACGCACACATCTGTACATTCGTAAACATACAAAAATGGGGCGGAGCTGTGCTCAAATCGCCATCGGACGCGAGCGTTTTTGTGCAAGTCTTAGAGACTTGATAATCGCTCGCCGCACTAGTCAACTTAGGTAGCCGTTGATGCGTTTTTTTGTAAAACCAATTTGCCGTTCTAATTTCGAGTTTGAGCCATCCAATTTTCGTAATTTACTTTGTTTCAAAAATTGTAAGTTACAAATCTTGCAAAAATTGCTTATTATTTCTATCTGTGTACAATCAATAAATTTTGCTTAAAAATCGTAGTCAGAGGTAAGTGATAAAAAAAAAGATATTGCAATATAGATATTAAATCGTTATAGATTGGCTTCTTGCCAATATCTCGCGAATTGTATTTAAATGTCATAATTATCTATACACGAAATATATAAAATAAATAATAAAAGATGATTAAATTCTAGTTTTTATTTTCTATAAGTAGAACACTGTGGCTTAAAGGCAAAAACAGGTGGCTTCACATCAAAATCAATAAAATTAATATCTTATATTGTGTCTTTTGTTAATCAATGTAAAATTGAGATAAGTGTAAATTATTAAATAACAGCTAAATTTACTCGTTTTCAAGAATATTATAAAATTTCTTAATAAAGAATTACTGAAAAATGAAAAATAAAACACAATATTGAATTTTTTTAAACATGGAGTTATCTTTTTGCTTTTTAGTCTCGGAATTGAATTCTGCTTTTAAATATTAATTTATTAATAAGATTTTTAATAACTTTTGGAATAAAGACTACATAACACTTTAATTCTTTTAGTAAATTACAATACTATAAACTGCAAAATAAAGTGCAACAAAGCACTTTTTTAACATTAAGGGGGAATGCGACCAAAAAATGCGAAAAAATCGAAAAAAGTCGATTTGTTGATGTTAGTTTGAATATGAAAAATACGCCAAAATAGTACTAAAATAACTTTTTTGTGCACCTGCGTGCCCAAACAAGCATAACTTTTTACCAAGTCAAAAAATCAAAAATCCGTTTTACAAAACGTTTTATTATGCTATCAAGAATAACTGTGTCAAATTTCAAGTTAATCGAATAAACATTGTCTGAGAAAAACATGGTCAAATTTACCCTATTTTCAATCCTTATTGTTGAAAAAAGTGGTAGGTCATATTTTTGTAGCAGTTTCAACTGATTTTCTTATTCAGCTCATTGACAACTACAAAATATCAAAAAACCCTGCTATTATGTTCAAAACTGTGGATTTTAGCCGTTTTGGTCGCACCTCCCCTTAACTCTGTGAAAAGCTAATAAATAATACAAGTTTAAAATAGTTTAATATAATTCATTTTACAAAAACGGATTATTTTGCCAAATGTGAAAGAGTACAAAATATAAATTAAAACAAATTATCTTATTCACGTGACAATAAAACAGGCACTTAAATAAAAATAGTTTAAAATAATATATTTTAATTTTTATAAAATTTAGTTTGTAGTAACTTTGAAAATAAATAATATAATTATTAACAAGTATTAGAAATTCAAAGTTACAAATCGACTAAACACTGATAATTGAAAAGATAATATCATAGCAGCAATTGAACGTACAATCGCACTCATTGAAGTTCTATGAATATAAATTAATGTTAACTTAGCAAGGTGAAAAGTTAGTAAGATATATAGGTAACGAAACAATTTATTATGTTATATAACGATGTAACTTTCTTACTTGTTACATTTTAATTGACATTACATAATAAGATTGACATTTTAAAAACGTCAATTTTATTAGTAATATTAAACATTTTAAAAAAATCTAGAAACATGATATAAGTTATTGTTAAATAAAAATAAATAACTAACAATTTATGCGGTCTTTATTTTCATTTAAATATCTTCTTAAAATAATCTCCATACTTAATAAAAAATTTCTGCGATTCTTAATCCTTATTTTAAATCTACAATACTGTAAACTAATTTTAATGTTATTTACGTAAACTAAATTTCATTTCAAAAGAATTCATACAGTGCAGTTACAATTGCACTGTTACAAATATTAATGAGCACTAGAATTTTGTGTTACTATTTAAATTTATTCAATGCATTCAACGTGAACTAAAGTTATAAACAATATTTTGTTTATTCAAAATATGATTTCGTGGAATAATAGTAATCATTAATAATACTCAACATTTGAGAATCTTTATTTTTCTTTTTTTATTTGCTTCTATTCAAGTTTTTCATAAAATATATTTTATTGAATTTAAAGATATATGTAATATGAAATTTAACTAGTCACTATATAAAACGACTGAATTATATAAATGAAAAAATAATGTTTACAATTGAGATCACGAGAGCCTGATCTTCTGGACCAGCTTTAATAAAATAATTAGAACTTGCTTGAAAGTGCAAATAGAATTTGAGAAGTTAACGTCTAGTGTGTATATGAAGTCCACGCAAGAGAGGCGAAACTATAATTATTTTAAAACGTCCAATACACCGAAGTCGAGTTCTGAAAAGATTACGAGTTAATTGCGGTGCTTGAATGTATTATAGACTTTGTAATTCTATTATAAAATACAAGGTGGCGTCATAGTTGATAGGATCTAATTAGCCCTTATCGGCATCATCACTAATTTCACACATTTGACTTGGGCAATCAAATTTTCAAAACTATTGCAAACGGTCAATCTTTTACTTTTTTTTGAATAATAATGTTTGACAAAATCTTGATCTTTTTCACTTGATTACTCAAGAATTTGTCAATTATTTTAATACGATCTTATTTTATGGCTTATTAAATGAAAATTTACGATTATTAGTACGAAAATGTTAAGGACAATCTTTTAATAATTTATAAAATAAATTATACAACAAAATATTATTCAAATTTTAATTTTTTTGCAAAAAAGTTCATTTTATTATAAACTATAAACTAAAACCAATACTCGTTGGCGTTTTCTTAAAGTTGATGTACTAATATACTTAAGTTCATTTATAAAGTAATTATAAAAATAAAAAAGTTGTGGAAAATGTTAAAATTCTCATAAGTTCAAAAAAAAATGTTAATGTTAAAAATAAAACATTTTTATAGAGATAAACTTAGTTACTTATAAGGTCACCTTAAAAACAATGGTCAAATTTTATTTGTAACCTTGATTCACTTCCACTATCAGTTGAAACTTTTGGCCACAAAAATTTGGGTCACTAATTATTCTTTATTAAACTATCAATATTCTTCCAATTAGGCAGAAAATGTTAGAAGCTTCGACTGAATTCATGTTTAATGAAACTTGTTGCTTTACTCAAATATATCAAACATATGCACGTGCATTTTGCAAAGCACTAATTTGAACTTTGAGGTCTAGTTTGACATCATTATACTGAATAAGTTTTATCTTTTGATAATAAATAATTGTTAATTTAATTAAATAGCAAATTAAAAAAAAGTAATTAACAAAGTACATCAAAAATACAATTTAAAATTTGAATTCTCATTCTAATTTTTAAAATCAAGAAAAACAATATTTTTTCATACAATAAAAAATAATTTTATTTTTATCAAAATGATTATCTTTGTAAATTTTGATGTTCCTTTATCGAAAATGCACAGCACTGTTTCTGACATTGTTCTTGATCGTATTAATGCTCTTGACAGATCTCCCAACAAATACGCTATCTAATTCAGATGAAGGAAAACCACTTCAAATTAATGTTCAATTAATCTTGTAAACAGTCTTCGTATAACTAACTTGAATTAGAAAAGTAAAACTTTTTCTCAATTACTCTTCTGAGAAAATCAAATTAAATTTCATCGTTTCGCATTTATGAAAAATGAGAAGTTATTTTATTGGCTTTTATTACATTTCTGTGGCTATTTTGAAAATGCTAATGTTATTACTAATGCTAATGTTATTACTGGTATTTTTGGCACTGTAAATATGCTACTTTTATTGTATCAGAAAAAAATTTTAAAAAAATTATATTTCATGAGTTTTTTACGAAAGGCATAATCAGGGAACATACATGTTTCCGGACAAACCAGGTAACTCAATAATTTTTTCATTTATTATTATGTTTCTTTTTTTTAAATTATCATAAAATTAACAATATTAATTTAAGCTAAAAAATCAATAAAAAATAGTAAATAATAATCTTAGAAATTAAATTATTTATTACAGAAATAATCATTTTATTACTTACATTTTTTACAATCTTTTTTTTTAAATCTTTACAGTGTTCAAGTATTAAAAATTTTCTTTAATACTGATATTATAATATATTTTACATAATTTGAAACGCAATCAGCAGCTAAAAACATATTTAGTACACAAATTTATAGTACATACATTTTGCCGCTTTCGTTAATGACAAGGGGTTGGTCACTCCCAACTCTTTAACACTAGAAAGACCGGATTTTTGGACTACCTAGAAGGACCGTAGGAGCCAATTTAGCTCCAATAGATTTTTCGATATTTATTCTATTAAAATTTTAGTTGTTTAGACTAAATATGATATAATATAATAAAAACACTTATTTAAATATATTTATTTATTTATTTAACAAAATTAAATATCTTTTTTTTTGATGAGTACAAACATGAATGATATGATAAAATTACTTTAATTAACAAAGTAACAATCTCGTAAAGTATAATAACATTTATATTAGGATTAATTTTTTTATATTATTATTTTTTATATATTAATCGGATTATACATTAATACTGCTTTTATGAATATAATTAAAACAAAAAATAAAAACTTATTGTTCACAGCAAGGTACGCATGCATAAGACTTTCTTTGTACACACTTTCCACAAACGTATTTTTTGCATGAAGAACATTTTCCAATTTTGTGGTTCTCTTTGCAGTTCTTTCTTATCTCACATATTGGTCGCTTGTCTTTTGATAGATTATTACTGTCTGATGTGTCAACAAATTGTAAATCTCGCCTCTGGTTAGCATAAGGAGACCTCAATTCCATTGCAAGATTTTGTAAAAACGACATTCTAGAGATCTTTTTTCCTGTAATCTTTCTATCTTTCTTTCTGAAGCATTTATAGCAGCTAAATCAAAAATATTGTAGCAGACATGAACTGGCCAACGTTGAGAGCTTGCGCGTGTTGTATACTTTCTCGCCATCTGATCTACGATATCAATCAACAGCGCATTTAGTTTGATTGTAATACTTTATAGTATCAGGCTTCTTTTTATCTTTATTGAGATCAAGAGTAACGGTTGGATGCATAGTGCTAAGTATCATCACGTTTTTGTTTAATTTCCCTTGGTAAGCCGTGAGTGTAATGCCATCATGTTTGTAAATTTTAGTTGAATACAAATTATCACGCAGAGTTTTTAAGAAAACAGGTATTTCTCTTCTTGCTTTATTCATGGTTCCAACAATAATAGTTTGTTTCGATTTGAGTCTTTCTGCAAGTAATAAGGAGGTGAAAAAATTATCTATTGTTACATTTCTTCTTTTACCAAGTACTGGGTCCATTAATTTCATCACGACGTGATCTGCAAGTCGCTCGTTAGATGGACAATTATCATTTCCTCCAAGATATGGAAATGCATTCAATAAATATTTAGAATCAAGATCTACACAAAGGAAAAATTTAATTCCAATTTTATCAGGCTTAGATGCAATATACTGAGTAAAGGGACACCTAGCTTTACTCGGAAACAGTTGTTCATCAATCGTTGCTTCTGCGCCTGCTATATGTATAACACGATTTACAATTTCCTATGAACCGATTCCAAATTGTCGACATTAATGCAAATTTGTCATTTTGAAGTCTTTGCAAACGAGTTGGCTTGTCATCGAATCGAAGAAACCGCTTTATTTCCAAAAATCCATTACGGCTCATTGTCGTTTTGATAAAATCGTTTCCCCATAATTTATTCCACATCATTTTGAGGGACAGTTGATTTGTTCCTGAAAAACCTCGAGCATACAAAATTGAAATGAAAGCTTCCAATTCAGCAAAAGATAAAGACTTGGAAAAGATTTAGAAATCATACTTTATTAGCATAAAAACCTTTATGGCGAGGTTTACACAGAAAAGTTAGTTTAAAAATGGGGTATAGATGGTGTAAAATAAAATTGGTGCATTTTGTGACTTTAATTTGGGGTAATAGAGAGAGAGAGGCAAAATCTACACCTTTTTTCCACCATTAAATATTACATTATTGCATTGCACTAAGTTATTATGTGCACAGGATGATCTGTAATAATTTTAATGAAAAGTCAAGAGACATAATTGAACATGACGGCGGGGCAAAAATGAACATTATTAACTGTTTCGAGATAAATTAATGAGTCATTTTATTCATTAATAATCTTCTCCTGGGAACAATATTCATCATATACAATTAAAAATATAGATTTTTCATTTATATATTATATGTAATAAATAAGTTTTGTTAAAAACAAGTAAGGTTGTGTTTACATTCATTGACAGTTTCAAGGCTTATTTACAGCAGCTTTTTGTTAATGTGAATCATAAAATGAAGGGTCGTATCACATAACCGGCTAAATGCCAAAAATCTAATTTTTCAGAAGAAAGAAATAAACATTACCATTTTTGATCGCTGCAGTCAATATCGTTAGTTTTTCACACATATTTTTCATTAATTTTAACTGTCTTTTTGAAATAAAAATTGGCTGAAACTCCACGGTCGTTCCAACGGTCGATATAATTACTAATGAAACATTTTTTTATTGTTATAATTTTTTAAAATCGTTTTTCAAACACTAAACAATGATGTCCTAAGTCAAAATTAGCTATAGTTTTAGAATTTTGTTTTTTAAAATCAAATTGTGTCTATAAGGTCGCTATTTTCGTAAATTAAGTGGTACGAATATTTAATTATATCTTAATAAAAATCATACTAAACTCGTAAAATGCTAAAAAACTATAAAAAACATCAAAGATCATAATTTTTAAACTAATTTGCCAGAAAGTTCAGATTTTTGTGCAAATTTAAAAAAAAAACGGCCAATTTCAGTGAAACTGAACAAAGTTATGACCAATTAAAGTTTTTAAAAAAAAATTCAGTTTTTACCAACTTTTTTGAAAATTCATAGTTTATAAGTCTAATAAACCTATTTCTTTCTTAAAAAAAGAGTATGAAAAACTATGTTGTGAAACTCATTTTATTAATTATATCAGGTTTATATGCATTTAAACAAAAATTTTTTTCTTAAAAATACAAAAATATAATTAAAACACAAATAAATAAATTTAATCTAATTCTAATTAAATATTTTATTAAAAGTTCTTACATTTTTGATATTTTATTTGTTTTTCATTATATTTTTTATAAAAAACCCAGCCCACCCGTAAAACAGCTTACGCCATCAAGCGGTATTTTGACTTACTTTAAATATAGCGCTCAGCTGAGTTGTCTTTTAAAATTAGTGAGCATTTTTTTCGTGCTTGCAGTGCCATTTACGGACTTTTAACGTACTTTAATATTTCATGTCTTTGGCGTACTAAATCACAGCATCTTCTATTAATTTTATCTGTGGTCTAGCAAAATGACATCAGGCTCAAAAGTGAAAACAAACATTATTGTCAACAATATTAGATGAATTATAAGTTTGTTATTCAAGTACATCATGTGGCTAGTGGGAAAAGAAATAAACAAGTTTCGTAGAAGTAAATTGCCATCTAATGGTCATGTTTTATCTATGTTTGGTTATTATTATTTTGGGCGAAAAATTACGGTACGTGAAAGTGCACGATTTACGACACAAAATTTAGTGTCATTTTGGAGCAAAGTGCAAATTAAAACTCGGAGAAATTACGAGATTACTGTCAAAATCGAGAAACTTTTTTCTGCTTGGAAATTATTGAAAAAAAATAAAGAAAATAAAACTAAAATGAGAACAATTTCGAACAAAAAATGACTGAGCTTTTTGATGTTGCACATATCGATGCATTAAAGGAGATTCGCAAAAAAATGTAAAATTAGAAAACTTTTTTCTCTGTCAAAAAGAAGAAAAAAAACCTTTGGAGTTAAAACTTATAGGTAGTGCTTTCAGAAAACCTAAACAAACAGGAAACGTTGCCAAGAGTCAACGGTAAATATAATTTTTTTTCGTAATTGTATAAATTTAAGTTTAAATATGATTTTATTTTAAATTAATTTAATAATAAACATTTAATAAAAGCTAATTTTTATATTTTTATTTAAAAAAAAACTACTACACAAATTCTTATCTCTAGAAGTACAAATGAACTGGACGATGGAACTGCTTCTGAAAGTACACCTTATTCGTCACAAAACACTCAACAGTCTACAAATTCTAAATATTCCCCGCAACCTTCGACCAGCAAACAATCTGCATCAAGTCCTGAACTAGTTTTGGATCAAAAAGCGACATCATTTTTGGATAGAAATAAATTAAGTGATCGACAAGTTTCTCTTCTTATTCCCGTTGTAACTTCTACGGTTGGTAAACCTAAATTTATGAGTTATTCAACTGTAAGACGTCAACGACACGCAGATAGACAAAAAGAAATTGTATCGTTTTGTAGAGACATGTTAAAGAAAGGACATTCCCGTGATGACTATAAGGAGTTTTTAGAACTGGTTTTGATATTCTTGGGAGAGACGAACATTAGCTTTAAGAAACCTGGAGCTGTTTCACATGCCAGATTTATGGCTAAATGCATTTATGATATAAAAATTTTTATTTTTCGAAAAGAGTTTCATTTGACGAGGTCAGAATTGCTTGCTTTGAGAAAAATGTGTATATTTATTGTTGACGTTTATGTATTTGGCTGGTTTAGAGCTCCAGAAGCAGTTTCTGCTCCCAGAAATGATATAACGTTTTTGAAAGAGTTGAAATCATTTGAAAAAGTTGATCCAAAAGCAAGTAAAGTTGCTCTAGAGAAATTTGCATCACATTTGTGGTACTTATCGAACGTAATAGTGTGTTTATCATTATTCGATGAAAAAGTAGATATTTCTATGAAAAAATCGATTATGGCAATCCTAAAACCTTACATTGACATAATGTCACCTAACTGCGATTTAAAAATGACTGATAAAGAAGTTAAGGCTACAGTTGATTTTAAAAACGTATCTAATATGAGATTAGACAATTTTGTTTCGAAAAACAGTATGCGATTTTTTAAAATTTTGAATTTGAACAGTTATTCTTTTCTCCATATCGATGTTGAGGACTGGCCTAAAAACGAAGATTATTTAAGTTGCCAAAAAATTTGTAAATCACTTAAAGTAACAAACGATGTTGCTGAACGTCATGTGGCTGTGGCTAAAGATTTCAATAATAAAATAACATTTGATCATGATCAACGACAGGGCCTATTTTTAGGAGTAACTGATAACAGGAAAAAAATTCCGAATTTTAAGAAAAGTACTATTATGAAAGAATTTTCAGATTGTACAGAGGACTAGAATATGTAAGATTATATGTAAGATTTAATAAAATTTGATTAAAATTATTTATTTGTGTTTTAATTTTTTTTGTATTTTTAAGAAAAAAATTTTTTATTTAAATGCATATAAACCTGATATAATTAATAAAATGAGTTTCACAACATTGTTTTTTATACTGAAAAACATTTTTTATGGAAGAAATAGGTTTATTAGACTTATAAACTATGAATTTTCAAAAAAGTTGGTAAAAAATGAATTTTTTTTTAAAAACTTTAATTAGTCATAACTGTTCAGTTTCACTGAAATTGGCCGTTTTTTTTTAAATTTGCACAAAAATCTGAACTTTCTGGCAAATTAGTTTAGAAATTATGATCTTTGATGTTTTTTATAGTTTTTCAGCATTTTATGTCATTTTTTCATCAAAATTCTTAAAACAGCAAATTTTGATTTGGCGGTAGCACCTTTATAGTTGAGTCAAAAAACCTTTTTATCTAGCTCAAAATTCATGTTTTTTGACGAACTAAAAAAGTAAGGGGTCACTCGTTGAAAAATTTGAAAGTGACTCCATTTTGAATCACCCTAATATATATACTTACGTATGAAACGATATATTATTATCATCTTTTTCACTTATGGCTTTACATGTAACACATCTCATAACCATTTTGAACCAAAATAAATAAATATTGGCGATATTTTATTTAAACTAATAAGATTTAATTTTTCTAAATTATTTTATTTAAACCAGATGACAATACTGACACTGTGCAGTACTGAGCTCATTTCTAAGACGAATGTTCAACCAATAGGAAGCTTACAAACAAAGATACCACTAGGCCTCTTCGTTTTCCCTCTCTCTTCCCTGTGGTATCCGAACCAAGCATTACCACGCACAGTCCATATTCTATATGTCGATGATATTTACATCATTGTCGTAAGGTCAGATATCAGTCAACAATATAAACGTAAAATATTAATGATTTATTATCAGTGTAGTATATTTTTTCGATTGCGAAAATGTCGAGTTTTGAGCCAAATAAGCGTCATTTGCGGAAGCTTCTGATTTACTTTTTTAATTTGATGAAAAAATTTACTGCAGAAGCGTATCGATTACTTGTAGAAGCATATGGTGAGGCTGCCTTGAGTGAAAGAAGTTATCGTGAATGGTTCCAAAAGTTCAAAAACGGTGATTTTGACATTGAAGACAAAGAACGTAGCGGAAGGCCGAAAGTATATGAAGATGCGAAATTGGAATCATTATTGGATGAAGATTCGTACCAAACGCAAGAGGAACTTGCACTTACTTTAGACGTGACTCAACAAGCAATTTCACATCGGTTGAAATCATTAGGAATGATTCAAAAACAAGGAAATTGGGTTCCGTATGAACTGTCCGAGAAATGTTAAACGCCGATTTTTGACATGTGAAATGCTACTTGCCAGGCACAAACAAAGAGTTTCCTGCATCGTATAGTTACCGGTGATGAAAAATGGATCCACTATGACAATCCAAAAAGGAAAAAATCATGGGGGCAACCTGGTCATGCACCAACATTTACAGCTAAACCAAATATTCATGGAAAAAACTCTTGTTGTGTATTTGATGGGATCAGCTTGGGGTTGTGTACTATGAGTTGCTCAAACTAAACGAAACCATGCACTGAAAGAACGGTGGAGTTCCACGACCTCCACACTGTGTGCGTAGATTGCTTCAATCGATTGGCGTTCAATGATCGCCAAAGTGGAGTATTTCGAGCGCCACTTGGCGTGCTCTGTACACCACAAAGTTGGAGGTCATATTTCTCCAAGTAGAGTTCAGGATACTCCAAATTTTGAAATCGGTATCTTTGCGCTCAACCAGTGTTGCCACGTCATCGTGTTAATTAACTACGAAATAAATGCTCGCAATTTATAATATATTTTTTAACATAACACGTTTTTTGTACTGTTTTTTCAGCTTATTCCAGCAACTCAATTTTCTGAAAAATTGAATTTGATGTTAATATTTTATAATACATTTTTCAAAAACATATATACCCCGTGAGAACACAACGTTTGTCAAACGTACGAATGAACATTGCACGGAAGTTTGTGTAACGTATAATTGTCCAATTTCTGGGGAAGTAGAAAGTTTATAAGATGAGAAGTTTATTTAATGTCCAGTAAATGTTTAATCTATTAATTAGTGTAAACAGTTAACATTATTACTATTATTTATCAATATCAAATAATAAAGCATATAATAAATTAACACTATTTTCACTAATATTCGGTGTTTAGAAGTTATTATTTATAAGGTTCAAATATTACATATTTTTTGCTTGCAGTTTTAGACTTTACAAATTTTAATTATATTAAAAAATAAACATTTGAATTTTTCAAGCGCTATTAAATTTTTTTTTAATAACTCGATGAATATTAAAGATAACCTATTCTTAATTTATTCTCCTGGAAAGAGCAGTGACCAAATTTTCCATTTGCATTGGGTTTCAGGATTCACAAAAATTTTTACTGTGACACAGAATGTTTTACAAAAGCATAAAAATTAGCAATGTTTTCTTAACGTCTATATTATATATATATATATATAAATTTAATATTGGTATTGATGACAGTTTTTTATTAAATAGACATGAAAATTGTATAATAAAAAATGTCTTTATTTTTATGTAAAATTTAACATATTTTTACGTTTCGGCTTACAATTATTTTAGCCTTCTTCAGATTACAAGAACTAAAATTACAGATTCCAAAAAATAAAAATTTTGTTCAACTAAATTAACACTAGATAGAATGTGAATGATTTTAACTATAACTTATTTGTATACTTATTTTTATAAACAACATATGTTAAATTGAGGCTTTACATTGACTCAAACCACAATGGTATAGTAATTAATTTATGAATTTCTTGTAATCTGAAGAAGGCTAAAATAATTGTAAGCTGAAACGTAAAAAAAATGTTAAATTTGACATAAAAATTAGCAATTTTTTAATGTTTTCAAAACAGTCAAACTCAACTAAAACTTAATACAAACTTAACTTTTATTTCAGGGTTAAAAAGCTTATTATTTCAGCTTTCCAAAGCTTTAATTAGAATTGTTTTTTTATTGATTATTTATTTCAAATATAATTAGTTGCCAGCGGATATGGTTAACAACATTATTACTGGTAAAAATATAATGTATTTTATTTTTGGCAGAGATTTGGAAAATAATGTCACTTCATTTGCAAAATCAATGTAAAAAGGTCCGATACATCATTCGGTTTATTTTACTTATGTTACTCTAATAATATTTTTTTTGTATATTCTGGAAGCATTGGAACATTCATTCATTTATCCTGTAAATACTCTTACTATTATAAGTGAGATACTCAAACTTTTAACTTTTCAAATTTAAATCTTACGTCCTAATTCAAAATTGTAATTTCCAATTTAAAAATATTTTTAAATTGCAACTAGTCAAAAGTAATTACTGAGGCTGAAAAAATAAACATTAAAAGAATTTTACAGATCTATTAATTTTTCAAAATATGAAGATTTCAAATATCCACAAAAAAACTTTTATAAACCATTCTGTGGAAACTACAATTTTAGGTTTTGGATAAGAACGAGCTGTAAAAGAATTAATATATATTTCATAACATAATATAATTGCGAAATAATAAATAATTCTACTGCACTTTTTAATTTCTCTTTTGGTTACAATTCATATTGGCAAAATTTAAATACCGATAATATACAATTATTTTTAATTATTCAAATGAATGTTAACACTCCATTTACATTTAATGCTAATGGAGTTATTATAATGTTCATGAGTTTTTATGGTCAAGTATGAGAATCAGTGCATGCTAATTTAATGTTATATTCAAACATAAAATAATGTAATTTTTTGGATTATAAAAGCAGTAATTACTTATATTACATTTTTATATACAGTAAGAACTATAAAAATTGATTCAGCTTCAAAATAAATGTTTTGAAGCACATTTAAATTATTTTGCAACATGATTGTCAATTTATGTAAGATTATATTTTAGTAAACAAATTTTATTTAAATAAAAATGTAAAGCAAATTATTTTCATTCGCTTACAATGTATGTACTTTGTTACAAAATCAAATATTTAATCACTGATTAATAAATGCATTATTAATTACGTTATTAGTGTAATTAAAATAAAAATTAAATGATAATTAAAAAAAAAACTAATAAGAAAGCCTAATGTTTGTCAATTCATGTATATCGCATTACACTATTTGATATCTTTTTAATAATATTAATATCATTAAAACATAATTAACCGAAATCGTATTTAATTATTCAATTATAATTAAATCATAATTAAAATGTTTATGGTTGTAAATTTTTTATTTAATGATTGATTTTTAAAAATTGTGTTAGTAACAAATTATACTATATTAGTCAAATTATGAAAAATCAATTTATTGATTTGAAATGTCACGTTTAAATTAATATTTTACTTCAAGAGGACACCCAACCGAAAAATGACGAAAACTCGAAAAAATATCGAAATTTGTGTATTACATTTTTTATTTTTAATGTTAATCTATTTTTGTTACAAAAATAATATAATATTATAATTTATCAATTCAATTTGAATAAAAAATAAATTTCGATATTTTACATTTAAGTACACTGGGAGAAATGGACTGTCAAAATAGCAGTTTTTAGACTATTACTATTACGGCGCGGACTGTAAGTTTCGACGATTTATGGGCTGTAAAATAAATACATAACAATTTCAATGTTAATATGTAAATCAATGTATTAAAAAAAATGTAATTATTAATATTTAAACGTAAACAAAATACATTTTGGTAAAAAAAAATATTTTTTAAGTTTAAATTAAAAATCATCATGACATAACCTGCAATAATTATTTTTGTTAATTTTTATGATGAAATATGTTTATATTTAGGGTTATTTTGAGATCTTTTTTATGTTATTTGGAGATTTTTAGTGTATTTTTAGATTTTTAAAGATCACTTTGAGCTACTCCTGTAAATATTTTCTGGTAATTTTGGGATTTTTTGAGGTTTTTTACATTTTTTAGGTTAATTTCAAGTACTATGACGGTCATTTTAGATTTCAATTATGGTCGTTCTGATGTCATTCTTTGATCTGTTTGAGATCATTATGGTATCACTGTGGGATCTTTTTATAGTTAATTTGAGTTGTTTTAAAATACTACTGAGATCATTTTAAATATCTAATTTTATTATTAATAAATCTGGATTGATTGTATAATTATTGTGGTGTTGTTTTGAACTCGTTTTGAGATCATTTTGGTGTTATTTTGAGATTGTTTATGGTTTTTTTTTGAAGTTTTTTAAAGGTCATTTCACGATCAACAGCACAAATATGAATATTATAAGTATGTTTTTGCTTTTTCAATTATAATCTGTTAAGTAATAAATATTTAAATATATAAATTTATATTTTTATATTTAAATAATAAATACATAATATTATTATTAATAAATACATATTTAATTAAATAACTGGGTGATGTCGTGCAGCCATTTCAAATCTTGCTGGCAATTCCTTGTAAATACTCTATCATTGTTCGGTTGCAATAGTCTTTTACGATGTTTAGAATAGTTTTATAATTTGTCTCGTATTTTTTTTCTTCGCCGCTGGTTCATCACCTCGCTGATAAGATGCATACGCTAAGTCGTTGCCTTTTTAAACTAACTCTAATTTCATTTCTTAATTAATTCATACTTTTTAATGTAGTAATAGTGAAAAGATTGCTTCTTAGTATTTTCACTGTCAATATTTTGCAGTATTTTAATTACTTTGTCTTTTTATTTTTTGTTCCACGCAGAACGATTACTACCTGCATGTGAATCATAAAATTCTTGTAATTTCCTTTCAAATTCTTTGCGATTCACAATGATGTCAGTCATGTCTGTTATCATGATTGTTAAGAAATATTTGTAAATTTAAAAGATAAATAAATAAAATATTTTTCAATTAAAGTAATATGAAGAAATATAAATAAATAATATAATATAAATAACAATGGCAATAAATAAAAATAACTGTGATTTTTATTTAATTTTAATAATTACTTGTTATACTGTTGTATCCAATAATTATTATTCTAAATGTCCGACCGTCGCTAGACGGCTAGATTAATATGTGACTTTTCTTTTAAATACCTAATTTTGTTAGGCCGATAGAATAATATTGATAATCATGATAAAAATTGTTTTATTTGCCTGAATTTAGCTAAATGTCTGATTTTTCTATTTGCCTACGACATATACATTTTGATCAAATAAAAAGGATTACATCATGAACAATTTTTTTTTTTAAATCTGATAGCATTTTATTTAGCTAAAATTGTATAAATTTGTATGAAATTTTATATTTTGAAGACTTTTAATTAATTAGTAAACCTTATCTAATAATTATTATAATTTAGCTAGATATATAAGTTGGAATAAGTCATTTTTAATCATCAAAATGAATAATCATTGCAAATGTACTTAGCATTTAAAATTTCTTATTAAAGTTTATTACTATTGAATTTCTGCATAAAAGCTCTTAAATGTGGTATCGTACATTGGTTGTTAATAAATTATACTTAACAATTTACTATTGAATTTTCTCCATAATTATAATAATATAGCGCGGAAATTTAAAAATGACTTATTCCAACTTATATATCTACCTAAATTATAATAGTTATTATTTACTTATATATGTAAACAACTAATTATGTCGTAACATGTTCATAGTATGCTTATAATATAATCAGATTTTGTAAAAATACCTTCGAATTTTAGTTGAACCTTAAAAAATTTAATATAAAAACCAAGTAAAATGTATTCATAATTTTCAAGTAGCATTTATTGAGTTGATAAATATAACTCTTAACATGCATTTAAAGTCCAAACAATATAAATTAAAAAAAAAAACAAATTTTGTTTTTATATAACGCTCGCCAGGCTCGCTTCGCCCCCTGCGCGCTACGCGCGCCAACCTCCAATTAGTAACTTTTATATACATCGAAATTATAACATATTTCATTATGAAATTATAATGTATTTTAATACATTAACTATAAATATAATAAAATATTAAAATATTACAAAAAGCAATT
>JABFPM010002103.1:0-17682 GCA_022817325.1 Idris sp. 1 HC-2018 | reverse complement strand
TTGTCATAGTGGATCCATTTTTCATTACCAGTAATTATACGGTGCAGGAAACCCTTTCGTTTGTGCCTGGCAAGCAGCATTTCACATGTCAAAAATCGGCGTTCAATGTTTCTCGGCGTCAGTTCATACGGAACCTAATTTACTTGTTTTTGAATCATTCCTAATGATTTCCACCGATGTGAAATTGCCTGTTGAATCACTTCTAAAGTAAGTGCAAGTTCCTCTTGCGTTTGGCACGAATCTTCATCCAATAATGATTCCAATTCATACACTTTCGGCCTTCCGCTACGTTCTTTGTCTTCAATGTCAAAATCACCGTTTTTGAACTTTTGAAACCATTCACAAAAACTTTTTTCACTCAAGGCAGCCTCACCATATGCTTCTACAAGCAATTGATACGCTTCTGCAGCAGATTTTTTCAAATTAAAAAAGTGAATTAGAAGCTTCCGCAAATGACGCGTATTTGGCTCAAAACTCGACATTTTTGCACTCGAAAAAAAAATACTACACTGATAAAAAATCGCTAATATTTTTCTCATTAACATAATTTATTTTTTTGTATAAAATAATGATAAAAATCTAAGAATTTTAAATTTTAAGGCAAATATAGCTTTTTAAAAATTTCCCCTCAGAAAAAAAATGTTTTTTACGTTTTTTATGTCGAAATTGCTAGGTTTAAGCAAAAATCGTTTTTAAAAATAATTTAATCTAAAGTTAAAATCTAGAAAAATTAGAAAAATATAATTCACTTTAAACTGATCAAAAATTTCAAACGTTTTAGAGTTTTCTAAAGTATGTGAAAGTAATGTATCTCTCAACAAGACAATATATATTCTTTAATATTATAAATTGCATAAACTCAATTTGAACTGTTAATTATCATTAATTTATCCTGCAACAAAATTTTTCCCTGCAAAATCAGAAAAATTCAGAAAATTTGAACATGTTAAAAGCGCAACCCCCCTGATAAGTCTGCTAGTTACAAAACTTAGAGAAGAAAATAGTTTCTACGAAATTTAGACATAAATATAATTAAAATAACATATATTATAGTATATGTAATAACACATATTTTAGATAAACATAGAACTTCTTTTTGGGCAAGCATTTCACTTTTTACTTTCTTGGAATCTGCAACTTGCTGTTTATGTTCTAAAAAATCCACCGTGTTAGAATTTCCATCAACAATTTTATTTTCGAAACAAATGTTGCAGACATCAGTTTGAGGCTTAGAAAAAGTAAAATTCAAATTGTGGTTAAAATACTTTGAATATGTTGATTCATCCAATGGAATATCCGTGTTACCAGTAACTGCAGCATAATAATCTGTAAATGATTCATACAATTTTGTGAGGGTAAGCTCTGGATCTTCAAAATAATTTAGCTTTGAGCTTTCGCGTCCATAATGCGATGGAGAGTTAGGAATTGATTCACAGTGCGATCACGTTAAAACTTTCACTTCATCTGTTAATTTTAACACATGGTGATCATGTTTGCCTCGATTATCTGCTAGCGATTCATTATTTAAGATTTTATTTTGTACAGTGACGATTCTATATTTGCTAATAAAAAAGACATTACAGAAGAAAGCTTTACATACTATTATATTTTCATCAGGTAATGGAAAAAGATTATTCCAATTTTGATAATCAGTATGTAAACGATTTTCATTCTTACATTTTGCATGACGAATCTTCATATGATCACTGATGAACATATTTTGTGTCTCGGATTTTCCCATGTTCCAAAATTTGCTGTGTACACTTTTTTGTATTGACGTTTCGAATTTTCATAAGCATAAATTTAAGCAACATGTTACAACTTCTGTGAATTGTTTTTCAGGGACAGTTTTACCGGATTTTGAAGTGTATTCTTTTCCCTGTAATAGTTATAGTTAAATAATATATGCAAAATATTTATATTACCTTTCAAAATATAATTTACATGAAATAAATAATATAATTTAATTATTACTCATTAATATGATTGAATAAACAATTAATCATAAATTAATAAAATATTTTTTAATAAATATGTGATATTAGTTTTTACCATATGTCATTGCAAAACAAAAATTTAAAAAAAATTAGTCATATATTACTATAAAAAAAATGTTAATATTCATATGTTTGTTCAAATTAAATGACTTTAAATTTAATAATGTAATATAAATTAAAATTTTTAATATTGTCCATAAATTTATTCGTAAATACTTGAAAATGATAACAAAAGCAAAGACTTACTTCATTTTTAAGTTTTTTATTTACATTTTCTTGCCACAAGTTTTCATTCTTTTCTCTTTTTCGCCCTTCTTTTGAAGGGTTCTTCTGCATTTTTATAATTTTTGAGATGTTTAAAATTAGTAAAAACTTTTTAAAATATATTTGTTAAATTAAATATAATTTTTTGTAATTATGTTATCATTCGCATAACAACTAAAAACATCTGACACAAAGTAGAATGAAGCACAATGTCATCACGTAATAATGTATTTCAAAAAACAAAAAACTAGCACGATTAAGTTAGATAACAATCGTAAATCCATAAATATATTGGGTAAAATATTTTTACAAATCAATGTACATTTGCATAAACAAAAAATAATTTTTATAATTTAAAATTCTGTCATCATTTTTCATGACAGTTTTCATGACACCCTGCCATCAATATATTAATTTAATATATTGAATAAATAATTTGTTTACAGTGCTGTGTGTTTTGACTAAAACAAAGAAGCGCTTGGCGGAGCAGTGTAACCTGACGCAATATGTCGGCGCGCTCAGCTTAATAGATGCGTTGTAAATAAATTGCTCTAACTTTTTTTGTTATTAATATTTTCAGCTCAAATTTCGCCAAAAACTTCTTTATACTCTAATAAACAACTTTGTCGCTTGAAATTTTATGACATCGAAAATTCCCTCGATACTTTTTACGATTGAACATTGTGGTGCGCTGATAGACACGCGGTCCAAATAACAATTAAATAAACAATTTTAATAACATTTTTTATTGGATATTATTGGCTTAACAGTTCAAGTATTTCAAAATATGTTTACAAACAAAAATTTCATCACATTTGATTCACTAAAACATAATATATTGCGAGTTGAAGTCAAAATAGACATTAAATTTGATAATTTGAAAAATTGATGTTTTTATTTTTGTTCTCCTTAATTATTGCACATACATAAATATTTAAAATACAGAAAAGATGCGCCTTTTCATGCTGAATATGATGGCACTTTTTAAAATTAAATTTGAGCAACATTTTTATTTTTAAAAATCCCACGATCTGGAAAACTGAGAAACGGCCGGTCGAGCGCATGTCCGGTTATTCTATCCGTGCCTTCAATTTCTTTCTTAGATGGCCCTGAAATAGTCCTTGTTTATATTTTTTATAAATTCAAATTTCATATCACTTAATTAGTCGAGCAATGGTTTTAATTGTTTACCTACTAAGACCAAAAATAATAAAAAAAAAACAGTGACATCTATAAATGACATTGCGTACCATAATCACTTAAAATAAGGTATTAAATTTAAAAAAAAATTTCTCAGATTACTTATTTTAAGTTATTAACAATATTTGTTCAAAACTAAGTTTTGCTTTAACAGAATATTTTGTTTAAAAAACCAATTTTAAACGTTTTATAATTTAATTAAATTTAATTTTTGACCTTGATTTAACCTTTTGATTGGTTTGTGACCCGCCGACAGGTCAATTTTGGTGTTTCATTTTATTTGCATGTCAACATTTACTGATATTTCAACTTTTACCCATATAAAATAATTTTTTCTTTGATTTCATCTTTGCGCGTACAGAGCTTTGTTGACATTCAGAAAATTGTATAAAAATAGATGTCACCCCTAAAATTTTCACTGCTCCCGATTTTTCTCGTGTACTTTAGAGGTCAAACTTCAGGAAAAGTATGTTCAAGAAGGTGTGCAGTCAAATTTGCATTTTTTTTATTTTTTGAATTTATAAATGTAAGTTTTTGGTGAAAACGCTCATAGAATGAAAACAAAAAAATGTACACGCACAAATGCAAATGTTTCGATAAAAGCATTTTGACAAATGGCTTAGAATTCACATCAATCTTAATATTTGTCAAAGACGAATATTTTCAACTGCTATTTTGTAGATGTTTTGTGCAGAAGTTTTTTTTACAACCGAACTGTTAAAATTTTATAATTACAAAAATTAAACACAATTTCATTGATCTAAACATGTTAGTGAACACAAGTTGTTTTGCACATTTTTAAGCCCATGTCAATTACGATTTGGATCATTTAATTTAACTTTGACTTAACTTTATTATTAAATTCATTTACTCGCGCGTTTCGCTCAGTTGACAGCAAATCACACTTTGCATACATCAAATAAACTGTATTTGGAATAACTTTATATAGAAACTACGTCCAGTACGAATGTAACTGAGTTTCGTTGCTGATGGTTTTGGATAATTTTCCATTTTGTGTGGTTTTTCCATCAGCTATATTTTATACGCATTTGCATGAACTACACTTTAGGCGAGTTTAAGCAACATCAATTTATTGCGCATTTGCATTAACCGCTTTTGCACATTTACGATAAAGATAACTAAACGTGCATTCAGGTCAGCTAATTATACCCAAGAAACCAAGCATTTTTATTATTGAAACTGCATTAACAATTATTATTTTGTTGATTAATTATGCTATTTGTTTCAAGTTCACGAGAAATAAAATTGCAACATCAGAGATTTGATGTATTTGGAAAGTAATAATTGAGAGTGGTATTGAATGTAAAATGAAACTTTGCAATTTTCAAAGTAATTATGTACAATTGTGTGAGATTGAGTCATGAATTGGATTAAAAACTGGCAATTGCATTTTTTTTTTGCATTTTTCATTAAAATTGCATTTGCACTACGGAAAACAATTTTTTTTTTCATTTACAGAGAAGAGAAATTTTTCTGTTTGAAAAGACATTTTTTCCGACCATACAAAATCGGTAACCTTTACTATAAAATTTTAGTTGGTTTTTTGGTCAACTTATCTCAACTGAGTAATGTCAACTCGGCAATGTAGTAAACTTAACCATACATGACAGTTATTGTATTTGAAGGTTGTAGAAACGAAATTTTTGTTCGATACGTAACCGTAAATATATAGATGTTAAATCGAACAATAAAATTATTATTCTATTTAATGAATGAATCTTCAATATATTAAAATTTATCAGTTATTATAATTCATGATTTTAAATCCATTACAAAGAATGATTTATATCTAATTTTAAATTATCACATCAGTAAAAAATTTTACTAAGTTTTTCAACTGTTTTGATTTCAAATGTTTTGAGTAATACAAATCATTTTTTCAGTCAGTTTTACTATATAAATCGAGTTGACCATAAAACTGACTAGAAAATATAGTTAACGTGAATATAGTCATGTTAACTGACATTCTAGTTGCAATTACTATATTTTCACTTGTAATTACTATAAATGCCTCAACCATGAACATACAGTTAATTTAACAACGCAATTTTTTCTGAGGGTATTCTATTGATATGAAAAATATGATACAAAATATTTGATTTTAATTTTTTTTTTTTTTATGTGTTTTAACTTTTTTACTAGTTTCTAAATTTCATCACAGCTTTCTATTTTATTACTGTTTAAATATACTAAATTTATTTTTAAGCCCGTTCAATCGATTTATATTTTATCTTTAATTGTGCGACATCTTTAAATGACGTTAATAAACACTTTTCCTCTAGCCAAACAATTTCGAATTTTGTTCAATTTAATTCTCTACTTATCTAGTTCTTCATTGAAAAGCTTTTTTGCCCTTATCAATCCCATTTTATCTCGCTCCTCGATCTACCTCGAGAACATAAAACTTGTCTATATACTTTTCTCGATCTTAGGCAAAAAATGATCCTCGAACCGAGGCGACGTGGCCGTTCATTTAATTACCTGATAACGAGCGCCGATTATAATCCGAACACGTTTTAAATCTAAACGAATGCAAAAAGAACAAGTGTCGAATATGAGTGGATCTTTAAATATTCCCAGTAAAAGGTCTAACTTCTAGTTCCAATTGCGATTTTATTATGTTAATTGCTGCAGTTTTTCCTTCCCCGAGGAAAAAAAAAAAAAAACGAAAAACTCTTTTCCCCTTTGACTTCGCCTTATTTTTTTCTGCGGAAACGTAGCGACCAGATTGTACGTTAAAAAGAGTTACGATCCAACTCAAGTGTCTCAGGCTAAAAGAGCCAGAAGGACTCTGTATGATCTCACGCGAGTACGTAAGTGCGCGCAGCTGTGTTTCGTGTAGATGTAAGATACATTTCCTCGCATGACATTTACGCCGGGGTTGTTCAATAAATAAGTAAATAAATATATGCGTCCATGTGAAACCTGGAAATTTATACTTGGTTTGTGTATCCTTTTTAGGAAATTTGTGAATGAAAATGTAGTTAAGGGAAATCGAAATTTTGCAATATGCAAGTTAATTCAAGAAATCGAGAGTTGTGGTCGTGATATTAAATTTTGGGGCGATAAATTTTATGTTTAAGAGCAAATTTTAGGCAAAAGGGAAATTTGGTTCCAAAATTTTGTTACTTTACGAGAGGCATGAATTTAATAATAGATCAAACAATTTGATATTAACTGAAAATAATCCATCAATTGAATTTTTTTTTATTAATTTTGGGAACTTTTATTTTTTTTCACAAATATATCTGAAAAATTAGAGCAACGAATGTAATCTTAAATTGATTACGTTATTTTTTTAATAAAAAATTGCAAATTTTGATCAATTTTACAGAACAAAGTTCATAATATAAAATTTTCAAATATTTTATGAAAAATTAAGGCAATTAACAATTTCTTATCGTCATTTAATTCAAAAATAGTTCGCTCATTAAATAGCCAAGTGCAGAAGGTAAATCACCTTGTTTTTACAACCCTCTTCAGCGTTAAAGAAAAACTTTTAAATAACTCGTTGTTGGACCATTAGTTAACATAAAAAAATTTAAGTTGTACAATGATAAGACATTTCACTGAAATATTATCAACCTTTTCATTTTTGTCACACGATACTTTCAATATGAATTACAATGACGCCGAATAATTATTTATAAATTTAAAATACAAAAAACTGATACTTTATTTTGTATATCTTTTTCGTATCATTATGAATAAATTAACTCACTTTATCTATTCATTAAATTTACTCAGAATGTGCACAATTATTCTTCATGAGATGAAAGAACAAAAGTAAATAGATAGATCTTTGAAAAAAGTTTAAAAAGAAAATTTAAAAAATTTATTTGGAAAAAGTTAAAACAGCTAATTAAAAATTTTAAAAAGTGCATTTAAAAATTTATTTGGAAAAATATTCAGTTACGAATAAAAGTTAATAAAAAACCAATAGTCAGACTCAATGCTTAAAAATTATGCGAACGGTATTATGATCCGCGAGACGAACCGCGAGCAGTAGTGCAAACCGCGAAAAGCAACGTAACCTAATATAAATAAAACCTGGAACTATCTATTTTTATATTAATTCGATCGGTAGTTAGCGTAAAACCGCGCCTTAGTTTTCATAGCGTAACTATCTATGACCAATAGTCAGCGGCTATTTTTATTAGCGCCAGCTGACGGTACGCGGAAAAGCCGTGTCTTAGTTTTGGTACCGTAGTTATCTACGACCTATTTTGATCAGCGCCAGATGGCCGTCTATTTTTATCAGCCCCCCAAAACCGTCGGGCCAGACGGCGGCCGCATGGAGGGGGAACAGGACGTCTGGTAATACCTGGACTATTCTACTAACGGACCCATTTTTATCTGCGTACAATTGCATAAAAATTGGTAAATTTTCATATTGTAATCAAATCCACGAACAAGCTATTGGAGCTTTAATGCAAATATGCGTAATTTCTCGCGTATAATTGCTGGTTGTTCGTTAATGCCATGTCATCAGCAGAGTAAAAGTTTTGGGTCGAAAAATCAATTGATATTCGGCCATTTGCACGACTCATCTTACCGCAAAACCACATAATCTGCAGTTTCTCATATAGATTTGCATTTGAACAACTGGTGTTTGATATACCAAACATAGTGCAACACCACATCGATTCTAACATAGTCGCACATCGAATTATCGGTGCAGGATACATACAGGATGTGAGATACATTAATTGTATCTCACGTTATTGTGGAATACATACATTGTATACAACATGTGATATATAACGCCTCGAATAATGCAACAACTATTCATTTCGATGTAAATTATACTTATTAGGCGCGCGAATGCAGGCGAATAAAGCACATTTTCATTTAACCAAATGTAATCTCGTCCAAATGATGTATTTGAAACACTGTAAGTTATTAGCTGGTAAACAAAATGTTTATTGCCATATGGATCTTAAATTTAAGGGAGAAGTCTAGTCTAGAATTGTCAAAAAATTTATTTTTTTGTTGCATTTTCTGTTAGAGTTTATTATAATGATTATATTCTCAAAATTTAAAATTGAATAATAATCTGTGTAAAAAATTACAGTATAAAATCGAGCGAAGATTAGCTATGAGTTTTAACGCCACTTTATTACTGATTTTGAATTTTGCAGTTTTGACTTTACATTCGTGATCAGCGCCCTCAAAAACTAGAATGTTCATTAGATATGTTTATTGTTTTATTCAAATGGATTGTACAAGATGTTGAGTTGCGATCGATACAAAGTTAAATATAAAAAAAGGAAAATATATAAATATATATATATAATTTGCGAAGTAAAATTACACGAATTAAGATGTAAATATGTATATGTATATCAAGACAACTAAATATAGTGGTACAGAAATAGGTGATTTAAAAGTAGAAAAGAAAGTCGAGATTATATAGCTTTTTTCTTAATTGATATTGCTTCAATTAAAAAGTGTATAAAATGTTTGATATGTATGGGATTTGTCGAAGATAAGAGTTTAAGACATAATTCGATAAATGTTAACCTTTCGTTGCGCGCGCCAAAATTATAACAAGCATACACGCGTGGTGCACTCAGTGCACGAACTACTTTTCATTGCGTTTTTATTTAAATGTTATTGAAATTCGGTAATTTTGTGGCTAAAAATGTTTATTAACTTAATATATTATATTTTTAACATAAAAATATAATTTTTTAAAAAAATAAACAATAATAAAATTAATTTTTGTATAACAATTTTGTTTATAAAAAACATTAATTATACAATAAATATACACAAAAATACTTACTTTATGACCCACAAATAATATATCCATGAAAAAACATTTCTAAACTAATGTTCACAGTCGCAGCGTCACAAATGAACAAGATAAAACATGCATTGTTTTATTAGTATTTTACTTATTTTTGTGCGCACGCGCCGAGATGTGACATATTTGTGCTTAAAATAAAGTTAAAGGATAAATAAAGGAATACATATAGATTTTAAAATATTATTTTCATGTTTTTTAGTTTTTTTATTCGAATTTTGTACGTGCGTGCAATGAAAGGTTAAAGATAAATGTTATCTTTTGTATAAATATCATGAGAAGTATTACAGAAATCGTCAGTAGAGAATTTATAAAGATCATTCTTAATAAAAATAGTATATCGTTTAACATTAAGTAGTCTAATTTGAGAGTAAACTTTAATAATATAATTGGGTAGATTCATTTCTAAGTATTGCTGTTTTTTGAGAAAGCAGGAGAAAGGGTAAAAATTGAAGGTTTTGTGATTATCAAATTCTAGTGTGATCGTCAGATTTTTGCTTATCTGTATAAGTTTGTAAAATTTGGTTACAGTTCATGCTAATATCATAGAGATTATAGTCGTTTAAAGATAAGTTAATAGAAGTGAAAAAACGTTCGATTTGAAAATACCAATTGAATTTTGGGTCCACTTCCCTTACTCTAGAAAATGTGTTCAATTGTTCAAAACATAATTTGGAATATCTGTGAGGGGGCATTCCATAAATTTGTTTAAGCCAATTGAGACTATGTTTAAGTACTTGTGCGGATAACGGTGCAGAACCAGTTTCGGAACAAACAGCGTAACTTAGTGTACAAAAACTAGAGTGTAGATTCTAGACATTCGTTTAGATTTCTGTTCCAAATTAATCACTTTATTTGGACATACAAATATAAATGTTCTCTAAACTTTAACTGCAGTTAAAAACTGTTAGAAATGTAATTAAATTTAATGCAAATTTAATGTACATGTGTACATTAAACATAATGTATTCTGTACATTAAATTATTTTAATGTATTTATACAGTAAATTTCCCAAAAAGAAATAAACTTTAAAGGTATCAAATAAATTTAATGTACATGTACAGTATTTAAAAAGTTCTTTTTCTTTAACTGAAGTTCATTGTTAATTTAGTGTTAAGTTAAAAACAAAAATGCTGATGAAAAGAAAAATAGTAAATTACTATATAATAAATGTCGCATAGTTTGTTATAATATTTAAACAAATTTAACTAACGTATTTTCTTATTCTTTTTCTGATTTAATTTAAAATTACTCATAAAAATCTTCATCTGCCAGTCTCATTCTTCTTGTTCGAGGTTTGTATTAAATATGAAAGTAAACTAAATTATTTTAATAAATTCGTAATAATAATAATAATATTTTTTTTCATAACAGGCCAATGAAGAGGCTGTCTGTACCGTTGTGTTAGAGGAAAAAGTAGCAATTTTCTGCAGAAATGTACTAGAGGGTGTAATCACCCTCTTTATTGCATTTACATATTTGGTTATACCTATCCTCAACAAGTTGAGAAGACTTTAGAATATATGTAAAGGTAAATCATTTAAGAATAAGTTATATTCAAAATGAAATATTGTATTTTATAAATTGATTAACTAATAAATGTTTCACGGAAATCTTCAAAATAAATCTGCAGAACGGGAACAAATGATCTGCTACGAAAATAAAACACTTATAATACTGCGCAGTGTACAAATTGGCTCAAGATGTCGAATGTTTTCATAATAATGAAGTTTTAATTTTCAATACTTTTTTAAATTTACATTTTAATATCTGCACATAATATTGGAAAAACTGATAAAGTTAAAATATTAAAACTTAATTTCAAGTAGCATAGTTAATATTATAAATAATTATATTGTAGATTAAGAACGGTATTTTAGAATAAAAATATAGAAAAATAAAAATAATCGCTTCTTTTATGTATATAATATATAATAATTGTAATTGTTTTGTCAAAACTGCACCATATCTATTGTTCGTATCCAGTAAATTTAATGAACATTATAGGAAATTTTGTGCACTATGGTTGAAATTTAAGGTACATGTACAATAAATTTTAACTTACATCTGTATAATAAATTTAAGGAACGTGTACATTAAATGTAGTGTACATGTACATTAATTATAATAGACCATGCATTGAAATCAATGCACTCTGTGCATTAAATTAAATGTACGTGATTGATATGAACTTTCAGCGCACTTACATTAAATTTAATACAGAAATTTCTGACAGTGTGAGTTTTTCTCAAAACTATATTTTTTGTGACGGCGTTCTTGATAACTCGAAAACCACCCAACGAATTGACTTCACGTTTTTTTCTACGTATTTGGCACACTTATGACTATCGTTCGTACCAAAATGAAAAAAATTCATATTAAACTATCACTAATAAACTATAGGCAAATTGGTTAATTTTAACTCATATTTTTTCAGATGTGTGCCATTTTTCAAAAATGCTCGAAATTATTTGCTTTTTTTTGGTATCGGCTAGAGCTTGTACCGTCCTAAGCAAGCTTCATTAGTTTTTAAACTATTTTAGATAACCTAAAATCAAATACGCTACAACGATAGATCACGCAGGAGCTGTTATTTTTAAATAAAGAAAAAAAATTGATATATACTTTTAGTGGGAATACAAAATGGTTTTATACTCTCGAAAAAGTAATTAATTTATATAACGGAAACTCGATAATTAACAAAACTAACAATACTAATAAAAAATTAACCAATTTTAGTTTTTTTTTATGACCTCTAGACTAGACTTCCCCCTTAACACCATTTTCTATGGTTGTAAGTGTGGTTTTTATTTTTTTTACTTTTAAAAGTTATTCTTTAATTTTCTACCTTAAATTTAAATAATTTTGTGGTTAGAAATACGTTATTTCTTTGCAATATATTGTTGTTTTATTATAAAAAGAATAAAATCATGATTGAATAGATTTTAATTGTTTTTGGAAGAGAAACTAAAATTTCGACGGTTTTGACTTCATTTTTTTAAATAACATGTTAAGTTTTCGAATATTTCATAATTTAATATTTCGATACCCCCTATGAAAAAAGGAGAAAATGGGCATGTTTTATTTGAGCACGAGAAAAAGGACACGTTTCATAATCGTTATTGCAAAAAAAGGCACAATTTTCAACCAAAAGAGGCACATTTCAACGTTTGAAATTGAAACGTGCTTTCTTCGCAATCATGTGAAATGTGTCCTTTTTCTCGAGTTCAATGAAATGTGCCCATTTTCATAGGAAACTTTAATTCACGCATTATAGTATATATAGATATGTTTTTATTATAATTTAAAATATTCTAGTTGCTAATATTTTAACAAAAACAATTATATATTTTTTTCGAAAGGTGCGATAGTGCTAGAAGTTTACAGATTTACCATGTAAATTTAAAAAAACATATTAAAAAAAAACAATTTTTCAAACATTCATATAAATGTGCCGAACGTAGCGTTGCAAATTTACTTTATATTTAATAAACCTGTCGAAACTAAATCCTAAAGCGCTACTTCTATAATTAAAATTAAATTAAAAACAAATAATGCATTATTAAAAAAATGAACTTTCTCACTCTGATGAGAAGACCTCAATGAACTTAATTAAACTACAAACAAATGCATAGTTTTATGAAAAAGGAAACATCGAAAATCGACAAAGAAAAAATTTACTTTTGAAATTCTCAAATTAATTCTTCCTTTCGTATAACTTTATTCATGGAGGCTATACTAAAATGAATATCTTCTGGTATTAAAAAAATCAAACCAAAATAACAATTTTCTCCCTGCTTGTCTTTAAATTTGTTGTAAAAAATCGAAAATTGTAATGTAATTTTAAATATTAATGTATTAACTAGTATTCCAATATTTGTACTTTACAAAATGAATCAAAATGAAAATGCCATATGCAGAAACTAATATCAGTGCACTTGTAGATTCCATATTGCATATCTGTTAGTTTGAAAAAAATTATGCGTTCTTTTTTATGAATAATACATTCAAAAAATAAAAAAAATACTATTTAATAATTGTTTAAAAAATTGTGAAATTCTTTTTATATTATTTACATTTTTATTACTTCTATATCGACACAGTTATCTATTGTAATTAAAAAAAGTATATACTTATTTTTTGTTCAAAAATAGCGATATGCAGTTAAAATAAAATAAACCATATTTATTTTCTGATTTAATTTATTTTCTAGTTCAAAATATTTAATTTAATGTTTGGAGAAAATTTCATCATAAGTTATTTTTTTCAAATAATTAGATTAAACAAAATTAAACTGAAAATAAATATAATATAAGTCCAAGTCAAATTTTTAAATAAAATAATCACTATTTTAAATAAAACTTTTTAATTGATATGCGATCATCTTTATATCAGCTGAAATAACAAACATATAAAATCTTTTTTGCTGTGACAATATTTACGATACAATTATTCGCAACATTCTTAATAGAGTTAAAAATTTTGATATTAAGAAAATAAGAACTTGTATTGATAATTGAACTGTATTGAACTAATTCAATTTAATAAACCAAAAACAAGATAACATTTTTCAAGATTAAATAATATATCAAGTACAATACGTTGAAAGCTCTTAAAATTAAATCGATAGTGTACTGATTAAGAAATTTTCATATAAAAGCCTTATGAAGGACTCACAGCTGATTGTTTATGCAGACTGAGTGTTTAATCAAATCGATAACGTTAATTAACTGAGAAGCTTATGAAGACATAATCTTAAAGAGAAAGTTAGTTCCATACTATCATGCTTTTGTTATGGTTTCACATAACACTACATGCTAAAATTAAAAATATCATTTTTTATTACAATATTCAATATCGCTTTAAATTATATTGTTTTATTATTAGAACAATAATTTTGTTCAACTATCACGTTTAATTTCAATATTGCATATTAAATGATATAATATTAAACTTGATAATACTTTTAGTGAGATTTAAATTAAATAAAAAAAACACAATAAACAAAAAACTGTTTCAACTTGAAAAATTTAATTTACTTCACAAAATTGTTAGCTTACTACATTTTTGCCTTAGTTACTGATTTGGAGAAGTGTGCACTATGGTCACTAATAATCACACATGTTAATGTAACCAATTAAAGTGAAATGTCACTTGTGGCTGAACTCCAATCTCATGTAACCATCTCGTAATCTCGTGAAAAGTCAATGTGATAGTACGTTTAGAGCTATGTTTCTTCGTGATAATGATTAGATCATTAATAATAATTTTGAATAGATTGGCAATTAAATTAAATAGTTTAAAATAATACATTATTTAAAATTCTGTTTGTACTTAACTACACAAATTTTAAAAAATAAAAACAAAATAAATGATAATAATTTGATTAAGAAATGTTAAGATAACAATACAAACAGCATTATATAAGTCCCTTTACTAGTAAGTTTTGATTTTCAGTGATCCTCTTTAAAATTTATGTATTTCTCTGATAAATTAACAGAAATACTATTTCCCATGACAGTTCACACATTATAATTTAAAGCAACTTGATCTTCGATGAATTTTGTTTCTGTTCTTTTTTAATAACTTTGAACCTTTGTAATATTTTTAAAATTCAGTCATCACTAAAAACATTTATATTGACAGTTTCAAAAATGATTAAGGAAAAAAACGTACAGCAAAATTAATGCAACCTATTAATATATTTTTTAGTGATTAATTGTACCTTGTTTGTAACAAAACAAAATTTCGCAAGAAACAAGAGAGCAATGACGCAGTATTCTAACTTGTGACTTGCTATGAACATTCCATCTTCGTTCCAGTAATTGTTCACGGTTAAGCATTTCTAATATCTTTTCTGCGTCTGTCTTGCAGCTTATTGATTAATTTATTTTTTGAATTATTAGTCAACACAAAATCCTTGAATAATCTTTTTGCGAAATAACGACAAGAGGAATAAATTCGAACAGAAAAAGCGTCATTTTAAATCGTAAAGCAAACTTTTACGATAACTTCTTCTGTGTACAAACTTTGTTGTTATTTTGCACATCGGTCTTTATACATTAGCGTACTTCCAACATCATATTTCGCAGCACCGTGCCAGCATAATTAATAAATGGAAAAGCTCGTCAACTTTAATGACAACTAGAATTCGAGATATAATCTACGATGTTTACGAGTTTAAACAACATTATAAATTAAACAATACAATCCTGAATTTATGTTTCGGAATCTGAAAATATACTGTTATTAAATATTGTACACTTTTTAAATCAAAACTATTGAATAAGTTCAAATAACAATATTTGCATTATAAAAACTTTACTCGTAAATTTAACAAGAAAATTAGTCATTTACTTGGTAAAAGAAATAATTGAAAGTAATTAAATTTGAATAGTTTGTTATTTTGTTTGTAAGTTCTTTTACTTAGTACAGTTAGTTTTTCTTAATATATATTTTTTGTTTTTAATTAATTTTTTTAAAGTAATTTTGTACAAGATTTTTATTAGGCAAGAGTTAAAAGTGGAAGAAACAATTGAAAAGAAAAGCAGTACATAAAAAGCCAAAAAATGTTGTTGGCTATTAGGAAAAATTGTACAAGTAATTTTATACTTGAAGCTCGAGTTTCATTTGCTCCTTTTTCTTTAGTTTCTTATATATTATTACAAAATAAAGTCTCGTTACGCCATTTTTTATCACTACGAACTTTCAGAACAAAACAGTTACTACTTCTGAAGAGCGACGCACAATGCTAACAGTCGATGTTATTTATATCGAATGCACTTTTATGAATATAAAATTCAAGAAAGGAAGAATTTCCATGCTTTTATTAGTTTCTTTAGATTTGCTTTTTATTTCAAGAGCGCCGATCGAAAAACAAAATCAACCGTCCACGTTTCTTTTTCTCTCTTTCTTTCTTTCTTTCTTGATAAAATTGTAAAACTTGAAATAGTTTTATCAGACATCATCAAACAATTTATTTTGCAGAAACTCAAGGCTAAACAAACGTCATCATTAAACTATTTTTGTGACATTCTTTCAATTAAAATTTTCTTAAAACAATAAATAATTTTAAATTGAAAAAAGACTGGTTGAAAAAGTGATATTTTATCGTTGAAAATTATTTGTTAAGATAAAAGGAAAAGTAACAAAATTGCACTAATAAAATTGCTTACCGGCAACAAAATATGTTGTAAAAAAAGAGACCCTTTCGCTTGTCTCTCATGGTTGACATGAAATTAAATATTATGACACTGCAGAATTGCGTTCATTAAAATTTACACGCGTTTAAAAAAATTTGCCGCATTCAAAATCATTTCCGCGTCACATGCAAATCGTCTTTGTGGCGCGGAAAACTTCATTCATTTGCCGACCTCCAACTTAATAAGTTATTATTGTTCTTAAAAACGACTTTAATTTACACGCAAATTAACTGTCACCATTAGATTACTTTGCCTGCAAAATTTTAGGCCGGATTTTCGGAACGAGATCACGTTCCGAAATTTAGTTCACTTAATATACTGTCACAGTTCAAACCCTTCTTTATGCCAAACTTGATAGAAGTCAAAAACCTTCTGTTATGCAGTACACTTTACAAAAAAAGCCCACCAAATCTCTTTTATTAAGACACAAATTCAATTACTGTCTCCGTTCTTACGACTTCAATTGCGAGAAAAATTATTACTATTGTTAGGTGTCTTTTTTTTGTTCTCAAATAACAGTCACTGGGTCGGAATTAATATCTATAATTGAAAGTATTGATTCAATTAAGCGTTGCTAATGTGATTAATGTGAAAAATGGATCACGCTTGGATGAAATCAGGCAAACTCAGATGTGTTTCGTCCACAATTTTTCCATCGTCGTAAAATGGGGCGGGGGGGGGGATGTTTCTATTGTAACGGCTGACACGTCTCCGAAACGAGGGGACAAGTGACGTCGAAGGAACGAGAGGAAAATGAAATGGAAAAACGAGAATATCCAGTTGGCAGCTCCCACGGCGTTTCCGCTGGCTTGCGCGAATCACGCGTTTGAATCGGCTTCATACGAAATCATCGAAGCGTTTCTCTTTCGGCTCCTATCTCGAGGACTTTAGTGATGGATCAATGCCACCTCCAAGATTAAATAATGCCGTATATGGTATATATGTGTACACTCAGCTCACAGATATTGATGACAGCGTGCATTTTTGGCTGATAATCCGCATAATGTTTTTCACATACAAAACCATTTTGGATTTGGCCTTTGACCTAGTTAAAGCGTTTTGTCTGCCTTAGCCTTCTTTATTTTTCCATTCATTTCTTTCTATTTTTGTGAAAAATCAGGAGAGAGAGAGTTATGATAACAAAAATATTTTTCAACGAAAAATATTGAGAAACACTGTAGGTGGATA